>JAEKIV010000062.1:0-91044 GCA_016801325.1 Hypholoma fasciculare
GAAGTGATGGGCCGGGCGTCGCAACAAGCGACATCAAATGATTTCCTCGACGAAAAACGCTTGCGGTTCTCGAACACCGTAGAAAGGGTTTAAACTTGCTTCGTTAGTAGTATGACTAATGAGTATATTTGGACACTGCCGTGAGATTTGGACCAAGATCAGCATGTGTGAGCCCATATTACTAAAGAGACACAAGGACGGGAAACCTGAGGTTACAGATGCCGTCAATCTGAAACTATACCATTGTCGTCTACAGAGATAAATTACACTGTGTACGGGTACCGACGACGAAGTTACTAGTTGCTAATGACGCTGACTCGTGATTAAATTCATAGTTGAGGAGCTCAAAGGGCAGCAAAAAAATAATTACTTAGTACCCAAGCGGTGCGCGATATAAAAGACTCGGCGTTTCCTTCCGCAACTATTATTACTCCGCCAAGGAGGCAGGGTTGAGCCTGAAAGAAATATTGTTGAGTGTCAGTCAGACGTCTAAAATAAATTCGGGAACTTGTTCCGGTATAAGTACTCTTAAGCCCTTGTATGTTCTCTTTCATAAGTTCTGTGGGCTCAAGCCGGACGACCTGGTGGCTCCCGGGCTTTTGCCAGGCTTGATTGGATAATACAAATCCGCTAGAAGACTGGTGTCGAGTGCTATCCGTCTTTAAATAGTACACAGACAGTAGAGGAATAAATAGAAGCAAGTAGATATATAAGTAATTAAATCTCGAGCACAAACTTGAGGACCACCGACTCCTTCCTAGTGGCACGAGCTCAAAATGGACAATTATCCTAAAATAGCTCAGATCATATACTCCGGACCGCTAACCGTCGAATTTGTCATCACGATTAGATTAAAGAGTTAGCAGGTTGAAGAGTTCTTGAGCCGTTCTTAACACCATCACACCACCATCTACCATCATTTTTAGACCATTTGCAGGACAGAAACCCACTATACCGCTCTTTCTGTTTCTTGAACCTGATCGGAATCATGTCTAATCTCTTGGCAATCCCTTTGAAGAAAACTTATCCCATTGATATCAAAGGGGCGGTCAGAAGCTACATTACGGGTCGCGGAGGAGCACATCCAGACGAATTCAAACAAGACATAAAGAAGTGGCAAGATCTCAGAAAATATGTTGTTGGGGGACTTTTGCAGGAAAGTGAAGCTGAATCCGCTGTCTTGTGAGTACCTTACGATTCTCGTGTGCTTCAATATGCTTGCGACTAAGATCGAATGAAAGATATCACGCACAGCTCGTTTCTGCCTTGACCAAGCTTCCAACAGACGTAAATCCTACATTTATTGGATGGAATATATCGCTGACTTAAAGACAGATAGGACTTTCTATCGTATATGCGCCCGTTTTCAACGACTCCGCAATACCGATCACGCTCAATGATCTAATGTTCGAACGTGCTTCTGTTCTATTCAATCTAGCCTCTTTGTTCTCTCAGTTGGCACTGTCAGAAGATCGATCTAGCATAGAAGGTATCAAACGTGCCGTTGCATACTACCAAGTCAGTCTCTCGACGATCTCTATCAATCCTGAGCCGACCAAAATGACCCCTTAGCAAGCGGCAGGTACCTTGTCGTATCTGCGAACCTCGGTCATACCTAGAATGTCCCTGCCAGCAGAGGAAGAAGACATACCTCATGATCTATCTATCCAATTCATCAATGGCCTTGAGTGGCTCATGCTAGCTCAGGCGCAAGAATGCTCGTGGCAGTTGGCAAAAATGAGTCCGTATATTTCTGAGTCAATATAATTTATTTCTAGCTCATAAATTTGTTATGCAGGTCAATATAGAAACTCTTTAGTAGCAAAGATTGCGGCCGGGGTAAGTTCATTATCAGAGATCTCAAGTCTCCGTAGCTTAAATATCTCCAGTAGACTGCGGCACTATACCACTCCGCAATAACGACTTTTTCCGAATTACCGTACAATGCGAAAAGCATACTTCCATCGGTAATTACTCTCACAGCCGAATTCCAAGTCATCTTAACGTTTATTCAGGCTTGGCTTGCTCACATCGAAGTCAAGGAACACCATTTCCTCGCTGTCGCAGAATATCGGGAAAGCATGGTTGAATACGAGGCCAGTAGGTTCGGAATATATCTTGAATCAAACAATGTATATCAACAACTCAAACTTTATCGCAGATACGGAGTGGAATTAGGGCGGCTTGGAAAAGCTCAGTCCGAGGCCAAAAAGGCTTATGATGTAGCACGCCGCGGGAAAGTTGCCGCATCAGTAATTCATGACGCTCAAGTAATTCAATGATTTCTACTCAACAGAAACGCGCTGACACATTCCAAAGTCGTTGCTACAGACTGTAAAAGACAGTGAAACCAGAGCTCAGCGCGATAATGATCTTATATATCACAAAGACGTGCCATCACCATCGGCTCTTCATTCGCCGTCGGAAACACTACTCGCAAGAGCCAGCATACCCAAGGACATTTCGAACCCTGATAGCATCTTGGGAAATAGTCATAAACTATTTGACGAGCTTTCAAGCTGGGGAGCTCGAGAAGCTATCAGTAAGCCAATCTTACTTATACCTAAAGCAGGTTAATATTCCAATCCCAGATATCTACAATGATCGAAAGTTGAATCTCATCCAGGAAAGGATCGTCGAATTCGCCCAAGAACTCCAAGATCAAATAGACGAGTTCGTTCTACCTGTATGTTCGTTGACTCGGAGAGTATGCTTATACCAGTCTCTAGGTCACTCCGTCACCTCAACCTCCCCTCATCTCTGGACGCGCTTGAAAAGCCGGTTGGACTTCCACCGAGCTTGCTTCGGAAAGCGGAAGAAGTTCGCCAAGAGGATGGTCCAGAGAAGATCCAAGCCTCACTCGAAGATGTATCACGGCTTGCTCACCAGGACCAAACAATTTTGGATGATGTACGAATCCCAAAGCCTGGTTTGCATTCATTGACTAATATCCGCGCTCGCTTCAAAAGGCATTGGATATACTGGATGCCGAAGCTTCGGAGGATGAAGCTGCGAGGAACGAAATCCCTCTTAGCCGCCTGAAGTCTTATGAAGCGAATGTGGAACTCATTCAAAAAGCGGAAAGATACAGAAGCATCCTATCTCAAGCAGCTGAAAGCGACGAGTCAGTACGACAGAAGTGGGACGAATGGGAAGAGTGCATCTCGGAGTTAACCCTCGATGAGGTAATGCTCAAAATATTTTAGGCTGAAAAAACGCACTGATCACATACAAAACAGGATGTTTTGGAGGAAAGTATACCCTCGAGTACAGGGTCCACTTCAGCACCGTCTACCGCCCAAGGAAAACAAACACGAGACCAAGCCCAACAACTCAGGATTAAATTGGAAGAGCTCGACACCCTCAGCCGTGATTGCGAACAAGTTGTTCATAGCGCACGATCTCTGGTCGATGCAGATGACATAGAGCCTCGAATCATGAAAGCATCTTCTGGATTTGCGAAACTCGCTGAAGTTACGCCTGATATGTTCGAAGACATTTCTGATGAAGAATTGTCAAAATATGACAAATTCTTGCTGGAAATGGATGAAATTTCCCGGAAGCAAACCGAGATCCTGAGCGCCATTGAGGTATGCAGAAATCGGTATGAGCTGATCTTTAGCTAAATTTGACCCAACAGAGCCGAAATAAGCAATTTCTCGATTCAAGGAAAGAAGACCCTGCTATTAAGGACAGAGCTGATGCACTACAGTCACTCGACCTAGCATACTTCAAGTATAAGGAGATTACTCGCAATTTGGAAGAAGGATTCAAGGCTAGTTTCACGGCACACCAGACTCGCATCCATGCTGTTACTAAACAAATTTTACAGTTTTACAACGATCTGGCGGGAATTCTAATGCAATTTAAAGAAGTTTGCAAAAACTGGAGTTCACAGCGTAATCAGGAGTTGCAGTGAGTCACAATTGGGATGGAGCGCACTCCTCTTTGCTGAGTTATGCTTTGTAGCGCCTTGAAGTTAAGCCGGACGATGCAAGCCATGTCTATAAGCAAAAAAGGCTCATCTCCGACACCAATTTCAGTCACTACTTCTCAATCGAACAAGGCATCATCGCATTCGACCACTACACGGAAACCCCCACCCGGAAAATCCTCCCTTGGACTTCCTTCCATCAGTTCAAGTGAATGGGATTTCGAAGAACTCACGCTGCCTCCAGCTCCGCAGAGTAAAAAATGAAATGGAGTCCCAGATTCCCACTGCGAGCACTGCTTCACAGAGCCTCAAGAAATTTACTTCTTTCCATTTCGTCGCTTTGGAATCACCAATTGCCTAGGGAGCCTCTGTGACAATGCTATGCTGCGCTGCACTTAGAAAAATTGTGTGACTCAAATATGCTGAGTGCTGTTAGAATTACATTCTCAGGTAAAAGACAATTAGCGACTACATCGCCCATACAAGTTGATGTTGTGAACAAAATCACATCTCACCGTGGCTCTGCTGCGAAAAAATGCGTGGATTTCCGATTCCTCTAGCTCGTCGGATTCGGATCGTTCACACAGCACAAATCCGAGGTAAATGACAAGGCTCAGTGAGCCGCAGACGTGATTGGATGGTCCTCGGTTTACGGCAAGAGCAGTTAAGCAATCACGCAGGGCCCAAACTTAATCCATCCTCCCTTTCCTCTTAGTCTCAGTGACTCGAAGGCGATACTGCACACATGTCTGGTCCAGTCTTCCCCGAGGCGCCGGGCAAAGCCTTCGAGGGTGGGCTTCCGTCGCCTCCTCAATATCAAACTCCTCCATCCGGCTACAGAATCCCATTGTCAACAGATACACCATTTCCCCCAAACACGCAGGACCTTGGCGAGCCTCCTTTCCGTGACGCTGATGGGGTGTCGCCAGTGTACATTGGCTCTGCGCTGATGGAGAAATCTGTGCACCCATGCAAGATCGGACCGCATCTGCAGCCTTTCGCTTCTGTTCCGTATGGCGGGGGCGAACATGGGCACCATGGGCGCTACGACCTTCTCCCTTTTAGGCCCCAGGATATGGAGTGGGTACAGACATCTCATGGCGTCATCCCAGAAGGGAGGAACCCTGTCGCAGGGGGTTACGAGGAAAATGGCGCCAGGTTGTTCCACGCCGTCGCTTCTGTCAACGGCATCCAAGTTCCCGGCAAAGCTGGAGAGCATCTGTGAGTCGCCTTTTGCCTGCAAATCTTCTGTCACTTATCGGCTCTTCACATGTGCGTTCATTAGTCGTGGGTGTCGTGTGGCGTTTGGAGGTTCTGAACATGAAGTCTCTGAACGTTACGGTCTTTTGTAAGTTCATGCCCCAGGTCCCTGCTTCGACGACGGGTATTTATATAGGCTTATAATAGATGCTGGAAATAAATCGAAGTGCCCCACTGAACACAGTCTACGGCGCACATGCACAAGAATTTTGAAGATATCCATCTATCAAAGTTGTATCATAAGTGACATACGAAACTGATTTTACAAACAAAATCTTGAGGTATGGACAAGGCCGCTGAACTGACCTAGTCCTGTTCCCACAAGTATTCAAAGGAAAGCGGCTCTCGGGCCTCAAGAGGCCTCAAGGATTTGATCGTCCGTGAAGTTCTTGCTCGTGTTTGAACTACACATCTACCGTCACTCCGAACTACAACGACGGGCATTCTAGACCAATACACAGTGACTCTTTGTTTCAAACCTTTCGATTCCACGATAACTCAAAGCTCGATGTTCAGCGCAAATCTAGGACACTAGTGTACCATTGGAAGGCTCAACGCGATCACGTTTTTTGTAATTTCATCCTTTCAAACCTGCTGAGCTTCGTGCGTCTCAAGCCTTCTGAGATTCAGGCTGTATGTCAGCCCCATTGTGCATTCCCTCCCATCTTTCGACATCATCCGCCATATAGAGTCTTTATAGACTCCCCAGCGACTGCATAGATTTCTCGAGGCAACGTTGAATCAACTTTCCTGCAGCTAAAATTAGAACCATCCGATGAGCTCGTTCGCATGGTTTCCTACCACTTGGCATCCGCAACTCAAGTGTGCCAAGTCTTACCAGCGGAAATGGAGGTTGTACTCTACTTATCTGACAGTATTGAAGCACGTTCGTCGGATTCAACACGCGACCCAAATTCACAAGCTCATGTTCCTCCTTCTCTGAATCTTCTAATTCATGGTTTGTTTATCTTTCTGAGCTCCCGTAATTGAATTATCGCTCACTACTTCCACCCCGCTCTTTGTTAGCTCTGCTAGTATATCCCTCCTACTTTTAGCTGTTGCCTCACCTCATCAGCGAGAAGGAGCCCGTTCCTTCAAGGAATGAATTCAGTATCAACGTGCTTCCTCGCCTATTTTCGTGTCTCCCTAATAAGTGCACCGGTGGAGGTTGTACTTATGGCCATCCGATCTGTTCCTGAGGAATGCCGCAGCGCATACTAGTGTTTGGTGACCTATTTATCATATGTATTGCTGGAGAGCTAGGCCTTGGCACGGACAGTGGCCTATAGCGGTCCACTCATCATCGTGTGTTTGTTGCTAGCTTTTTTTCTCGCTGGCGAACGTGTCTGACTTAAATATTTGCGACAGTCTGCGTGTCGGCCATGTATAAGAAAGACCATCTTAATTGCGACCACAACCGAGAGTCTACCCCCGACGCGTCGTGTGTGTTCCTATGAAGTCTGCTTCAATGTCCGTCAGGACTTCTGTCTATCTCGTCGGTCTCATCAGTGCCGGACTCGTTTCTGCGCAGACCTTCCAGCGCCTGGGGACATGTCCTACTCTCGGATGCATCTTCCCTCCGGACCAGACAGATTTTTTGGCTGGACAATTGTTCGACATCCGGCTAGAGATCCACGCGCCGCTCAACGGCACGGAGGCCTCGAACAACGGTGTTCCCAACGAGACCTTTTCCCTGTGCATTCAGCGCGGAAAGGAGACTTGCACCGATATAACAAAATACTTCAAGGTCTCTGATTCGGCTCTGGAGAAATGGACATTCTCGTATGGTTTATTCGTTGTATGCGCTTCGATCTCGCTGACGATTCTTTCAGCTACTATGAAGACCTTTTTGCTAAGGATGCCGGGACACCTGTTGTGGTGAACGTCGCCTCTAAGGCATACCGCGCGGTAAGTTTGTTCTACGCATTTTGATCTGTCTCGTGTACTGACCTGTAATGTTTAGCTTTCTTTCACCAAGGTAAACGAGGCTCCAGATATCATCTGTTATCCATTATGCAACTCTGACTTTTTTTCTGTTCTTAGCCAGGAACGTACACCGCGAAGCTCACTTATAATGGCGGTACGACGACAATTGCGAACTGGCTCGTCCGTGAACCTGTCAGCCTGCGCAAGGCTAAGAACGTGCTCCTGTTCATCGGAGATGGTTAGTCTTTCTCGCACGATGTTCCAACCCTGCTCCTGATATTTCTTCTAGGAATGACCCAGCCCATGATCACCGCGGCTCGTTTGATCGCTCACAAGTCTATCAACGGCAAATACCAAAGTCTGATGCAGATGGATCAGATGGACAACCTTGGACAGTGCGTTCTGACGTCTACGTCTCTTGGGTGATACCCGCTCATCGTTTTTTATACCTTAGCCAAATGACCCACTCGGTCGACTCGTTCATCACGGATTCTGCAAACTCTGCCACTGCCCTCTACACGGGCAAGAAGTCCACCGTCAACGCACTTGGTGTCTACGCAGATAGCGTGAGCCCCTGCTGAAGGTGGACATGTAAACGTGATAGCTGACGGCCATAATCAGAGTAAAAACTCCTTGGATGACCCCAAGGTCGAGACTCTCGCTGAACTCTTCCGTCGGAGGCGAGATGGTGGAGCGCTTGGAATCGTGTCTACTGCGTTCATCGCTGATGCCACTCCCGGTACGTTATTCTGAGGCTATATGCTTGAAATCCTCCTCAAATGTTTTTTGGGGATTAGCCGCTCTCTGCTCCCATACTCGCGATCGTGAGTCAAATTTTGGAATCACATCGTGTATTGGATCTTAAATTATTTATATTAGGCTCCCAGTACGCGTCCATTGTCACTGAATATCTCAACAACGCGACCACTGTGAATGGCACTCTCGCATGGCCCACCAGCTGCCAAATGCCCGATGTTATTTTCGGGTACGAATCAGCCTTCCCTTAACATGAGTATCACCGCTTATGAACCCTCTGCAGTGGTGGAGCTGAGCAGTTCATCGCGGGAAGCGGATCGCCCGGCAGCGTCGACTATTACAAGGCGTTCCAGGCGAAAGGCTACACTGTCGTCAACAACAACACCGCGCTCCAAGCCGCGGGCAACAAGGCGAAGACGCTCGGCATCTTCTCCAGTAAGCCGGATCTGCAGTTTCATGCTGAACCTGAGCTTACCCCGTTTCTTCTTCAGCCGGGAACATGTGAGCCCGCGCTCTTCGCGGTTCTTAAATAGGAAATCAAGCTGACTTTTTTGCGCAGGGCTAAGTGGATTGACCGCCATGTGAGTGCTATTCTTAGTTCGTTCAAGTTGGGAGCACGGCGCTGAACTACTTATAGGTCCTGCGAGAGAATCTGAGCGGGTTGAAGAACAGCCCCACTGGCGATGGCTCTGATGCTACTGACCAGCCGGGATTGAAGGACATGACTTTGAAGGCCATTGATATCTTGCAGGCCAGGACTAAGAAAAACCAGGGCTGGTTTATGATGTGAGTTGGGTATAATTATGATGTGTTGGCTCCCGGCTAAAGATCGTTTTGTTTAGGTCTGAGGCTGCGAGCATTGACAAGGTCAGCTATCCATTTTCTCGCTTCAATCTAGGTTTTTCAACGAAATTGTAGATGATGCACGTCCTCGACTATGACCGCGCGCTCGGCGAATTGCTTGAGCTGGATGACACCATCCGTGCTTCCATCGCCCGTAAGGAATAAAATTTAAACAAGGGAACTCAAGCTAAACTTGATCTAAGATAGACCTCAAAGCCATTGGTGAATATGAAAACACTCTCATTGTCGTGACTGCAGATCACGGACACGGATTCGTAAGTGTTATCATTTTTTTCCGTGCGGATTTTTCATCTGTCGCACAGGATGTCTTCGGTGGAGCTGATACCAAATATCTGGCCGCGCAAACCGATGATCGCAAGAAGAGAGGCGCTGGTAAGGTATCAGGCATTGAAGTCGTGTAATTAATACTGATTACTCTACCCTACCAGTCGGCACCTATGCTAACTCAGGTCTGAGTGGATACACCGTGGCCGAAGGCTCGCTCCCCAACAACAACACCATCGTATACGGAAGCGAAGGGCCTAATTTCCCTGTCCAATGGAACCCCCGCTACGCCTTCGCTGCCGGATTCGGCGCCAACCCTGACCAGTAGGCGCTATATTCGGTATTTGAGGATTGAATACTGAGTGTATTTTTCTTCTTAGTCGCGAATCGTACACTCTCAACACCAAGGGTCCGCGTGTCCCCGCGGTGTCCAGCAGCAATGGATATGTCGTCAATCCCACAGATAACACCGATGGTATGATCTTGCAGTTCTGCCCAGTCCTGCGATATTTAATTCGCGTATCAAGGCTTCAACGTTGCTGGAACCATTGGTGTCGATGAGGCTCAAGGTGTCCACTCGCTCCAAGGTACGTCTATCAGACCGTTTTCATTTATTGAGAGAGGCTAAGAACTGTGGTGCAGATGTCTCCGTCTTCGCAAACGGCCCAGGCTCAGAGGCCTTCCGCGGTGTCTGTGAGTCCTCTTTCTATGACCTCTCAAAGATTTTCTGTTCCTGATGAATGATCTGGCTTTCAGACAGCAGCGTTGACATTTTCTTCAAGATCGCGGACGCGCTTGGTCTCTCCCAAGCCTAAGAAGAGTCCGTTAACTTATTCCGGCGTAGAAATGCGCTCTCGTATGTATGCGTGTACCCGTACAATAGAGTTCTATAATATTCACATTCATTTGATTATACCCCCAATTGAATTTGAATTTAATTGCACTTATCTCCGAGTCTACGGACGCAGAGGTTTGAGCAGCCTGTTGGTGGCAGCCTGAACCTTGAGATCCGAAAAGCCACACTCACGGAGCCACTGAGATATATGCCTGTATCGGTTCATAGAGCCACCTTGTAAATTGGCTGAGCATTGTTCGTTGCGACATGGAATCAACAAGCGCGTCGCGAACAATGTCGTGTGGCAACAATGCACGTGTCCTTGTGGTAGCCAAACAATGCCAAGCACACGCAACGCGCTTTGATCTGGTTTTGGCATCGCTGCCCGCCTTCCTCCTCCCCCTCTTATCACACCACGCTCCGCCATTTCATACATCAACTATTGCTGACATCTGCGTGGCACATACTATACTGTCTGGCCTCGTTACATGTCATTTTCGAGCACACCTCTAGGTCAAGGCAGACGTCTCGATCGCGAAGCTTTTCTTGGTAAACCAGCATCTACTGCCGACGACGCCCGACCATCCTACGCTTACGGGTGAGCTCGCCGTTTTCTATATTTAATATACAGCCGCTGACGCTACGCTATGCCACCTACAGTCCATCAGCATACGGCTCACGATCCCCTCCGAAACCCACGTCTCCCTCACGCGACAGAAACAGGTCCCAAGCGCACGAGAACGACGGCGAGGAACAAGAGAACGAACCGGCACTTGTTCGATTCGCACGCCTAAAACAGCGAGAAACAGCCCCCGTCCGTCCAGGCGGCCCAAAAATCATCACATCGCCCCCCAAGCCAGAGAAGTGGAGTGTCAAAGACACCTCAGTAAACATCGCTACCGCCTTTAACCAAGCCGCCAACTCCGACATGAGCACACACAACAGCTCCTGGGCGTCTACGTCGTCCCGCGCCCCTGGAGTACCCCGCAGTACATCTGTTGAATTCGAAACGGCCGCCCCTCACACCGCGTCTGGCCCGCGCAGACTCGCACCACCTCCCAATAAGCTCGGGCGTCCACCCGTCAGCTCGCAGAACCGTAAACCACACTCAAAGTCCCAAGTTCATCTTGTTCCCGATTCGGAAGGTGAGGAAGATCGGAATGTACGCGGCAAGAGTCCTTTCGAGGTTGGCATGAACATCGCCAAACAAGCGATAGGAGCTGCTGCGTTCTATGTCCGCCAACGCTCTCATGAACCTGAAAACATGTCTCGTGAACAAGACCACTCTCAAGAGCAAGGAACGGCGAACGGGCGCGCAGATGGAAATGAGTCGAGTTATAGCTACAGAGAAGAGGAGAGCGCATTTTTAGCCAGCAAGAGAGCTGCAAAGAAAGGGCGTATATCTGTGGACAACAAAGCGTACAAGCCCACACAATCAGACGACGAAGTATCTGAATATTCAAGTGATGACGGTAAACGAAAGAAAAGAAAAACTACGAAAGGCGGCCACGGCGGGCCCTTAACAAGCCTACCTGTCGTTGGTAATAGCAAGAAGCGGAGGAGACCTAAAAAGGCAGCCGCTGGAGGCGCCAAAAACGGTCCGGACGGAGGCCCTGACGAATTTAGTGGAAGTGAGGAGGATGAGAGTGCAGAAGTGGTATGTTGTTTTGAGCTTCGTGCGCTTGGATTGCTCTGATGATATACATGAAGTCGACAACAACAATAATGCGAGCGTCTATGACGCGCGGGTCGCAACCGCCTGCGTCCAATGTAGGATCCGTATCCCGACTATCCCGGGAGCCTCGGGATCAAACTGTGGATGAAACCATGATTTCAATGGAACACGCACTCGATTCTATTCCGGAAATACCTGAAGAAGACGTACAACCGGTGGTGAAAGCGGCAGAGTCGATACGGCAATCCTCACACCAGCGACGATCCCGTTCACGAACGCCTGGTCCCATCATTTCACGTTCGCCCGCGTTCTCAATAGGCGGCTTTCTGGGAAGCATCGTGCATTTCACTGCGCGATTATTTTTCCTTGCAATATCAGGTTTCTTTTCAATTATAACCGCGTCGTTTTTCTACGTAGGCAATGCCCTTGGCAGGACGTTCGACGCGCTTGTACGCCGTCCGTTTGGATTAGTTCGTGGAGCAGGGCCTTTGTTGCCAGTTCTGATACCTGGAGTGGTCCTCTTTGGCTCGTGGTACATGCTCCACAACTCGTCTCTCCCCTCATACCTTCCCAGCTTGTCTTTCCCCTCCCGCGCGCCTTTATACCAAGCTCCGGATGTCCCGCCCGCCAACATCGGGGAGTTATCAGACCGACTTGTGCGCATCGAGACCACATTAACCGGATTGTCAGCCGACAACGAGCGCACCAAGTCGAAGACGGACGAAGGCGCACGAGGATTCGTTCAACTGCTCGACCGCATTAGCTCCCTCGAAAGCCGCTTGTCGGATGAGACAAGGAAGACGCGCAATGCTGAAGCCATGGCACAGGACACGGTCCGCAGGACAATTGGCGCTATTCGACAAGAAATGGAGGTCCTGCAGTCTCAAATTGCACTTCAACAGAAGCAACAACAAGAGAAGCAGCAGACACCTTCCGGTGGTGTGGATGAGGAGGCACGCGCTAAGCTCCACGCATTTGAGGAGCGCATCGCAGGCGTCGAAGGAAGCGCAAGAGAAGCGCTGGAGCTCGGGAAGAAAGCCCTCGCAACCCCGCCAGCTGCGCCTCAGGCCCCGGCTACTGGGTGGTGGAGCAAGCCCGCCACTGGCGCTAACGCGGACCTCCGCATCAAGTCCGTCGATGGCCAGGACGTGTCGGCGTTGATCACCCAGCTCGTCGACAACGCGGTCTCGCGCATCGAGAAGGACGGCATCGCCAAGCCAGACTTCGCCATGCACTCCGCCGGCGCGCGCGTCATCCCCTCGCTCACCTCGCCCGACCTCGAGCTGCGGCCCAAAGGCCTCGGGAGCCAGATCGCGGGCCTGTTCACCGGGAAGGGCTACTTCGGCTTCTTGCCGCCGATCACTGCGCTGCACCACGACACGCACCCCGGGCGCTGCTGGCCGTTCGCGGGCTCCGAGGGCCAACTGGGCGTCATGCTCGTTGCGCCCGCGTACATCGAGGAGATCACGATCGACCACATCTCGAAGGATGTCGCGTTTGACATGGAGACCGCACCGAAGCGCATGGAGGTGTGGGGCCTTGTCGAGGGCGCGGACAACCTCCAGCGGTACGACGCGTGGAAGGCCGCGCAAGCTGCGCGCAGGGAAGCGGGCGAGCAGGACGAGGACGAGGCCAAGTATCCAGAGACCCTCCCTACGGACGTGGATTACATCCGACTTGCGCAGTTCGAGTACAACATCGAGGCGGCCAACCATGTGCAGACGTTCCCTGTCGATCCCGAGATCAGGAATCTTGGCATTGACTTCGGCGTCGTTGCTCTTCGCATACTCGACAACTGGGGTCGTAAGGAGTATACGTGTCTGTACCGTTTCCGCGTGCACGGCCAAAAGATGGGCGCCATTTCGTTGCCGTATACCGAGGATTCATAGGGCTGGCCATAGCTAGGTTGGCTCTGATCACGACTTCACGAAGCTTTTTTAATTTTACCTACTATTCCGTGATACAACAATATATCTTTCCTTTCATCTTTCTATGCCTCTTTTTCTTTCTTTTTTGCCCCTCGTTTTATAATGGTCAATTATTTGTGTCTGCACCCCCTACATAGTATATTCCGTTCACCCATTGTCATTGTATTGGGCCCCCTGTCATACCGCCGCATTCTCGATGCATTGTGCTACCACCCATCACCACCATCGTTTGCCACGCTCTCGCATTGCTGTCTCCGCACGCCCACGACGCTCCTTGTCTGAACCCCTCCCCTGTCCTGTGAGCCGCGGCTGCTATGCGCCCGTGCTGCCTCGCCATCGTTCGACTCCTAGGCACAGGCTCTCGCCCTTGACGCTCCTCTGCACACAATCTTGGTAGATAAATTATATGACGGCGGCATCGATTTGTACTTTCTTATTCTCGTTATGCGGTTATTACTTAGATAATGGTACATTTCAGCGTCGATTCAATAATACTATTTCAGTCAATATCTAAAGCGATTTTATTTGCACAAGAATTCTTGTGTCTAGAAGAGGTTCATATACTGAGATTGTGCCATTAGAGATCAGTGAGGTTATACATGTCATATCGTACATTACAGTAATTATTCGAGTCTAGACTAGGTAAACGAATGTGAAGAAGCGAGTGTAGTGAGATGAGTTAGTATTGATACAGCTAATATAATGTCAATATAATGTTGCTACATTTTGCGTTGTTCAAGGCGCACAGCCCTCTAGAATCTAGATGAGCGCGATACAATGGAGGTGTCGACTCAAATCCATTACACTTCCCAAGAGGAATCCGACCCCGTTCCTAGTCGTGCCTGCTCCGGACGGGTGATAACATTTTTTGTGGAGAAAGTGACGAGCTGCACGTTTCCACGGGGGACACGCCTTGCCGCTGCACCGTCGCATTTCTCCCATAGTGGATAGGAACAGTTGGGCTCGACTCTCAGCCGGCTGTTGAGCGCGACCATGATGGAATTTGAGTACACCTTCCCTAGGATCATGACGCATGTTATCCAGAACGATTGGTGGGTCGGGATATATGCTACTGCGAGGGTCACAAGTGCCAGCGAAGCTGTTCAGTGCAAGACTTTAGGCCCCCGCGAAAAGTGAATCCCAACGCAGGAAGAACGCTCACCAGTAATCACCCCCGTTCCGATACTGAGCCTGACGATTTTTTTCAGCAAGTCGTGGATTTTCCGGTTTCCATTTCCGCGATTTAGGACGGTCAGCTGCGAGTCCATGAATTAGCGTAAAGACAACAGAAGTAGCTGGTTATCCAGTTCACGTACGTAATGTGTCATGGCCGCCGCGATAATAATATCACACATTGCACTGCCTCCTTCCCAGATCTACGGAATCAAGAGCGTTAATGACCTTGATCAGTACGGGGATTTTTGAACGCTCACCCCAGCCTTGATCAGCGACTCGTTTCCCCCAAGTATGCCAGTGATTATTCCGGCCTTTTTCGCCTCAACTCCCACCATGATGCCGCCCACAAGCTGGACTGACGACAGCTGTTGCCCGAGGACCCCGATGAATGATATGCGTGTGCAATAGGGCTGAGTCAACTCACCAACATAATGCTTGCAAAGATGATTTTTGATCTGGACAACATGTATATGCGGTACGCATAAACACTTTGCACCAATGAAGCAACTTGGAAGGGTGATACCATTAGCGGTCTACACCGTTTTCAGATAGAAATATTTACCCAAAGCGCTCATGATAGGGACCGCAAACCAGCTGATACCCACTGCATTGCTGACAGCAATATCTCCAAAATGCTCCCCGAATACGTAGAATGCGTTTGCCGTGATAAGAAAAGTCTGTGCAACATCGAGAGCAAAGATAAAGTACACCATTAGCTCCGTAGGTGTTGATTTATTGGGGACATGTCTCCAATAGATATCTTGAGGATTAGATTTATCAAAAAAATAAGCGCATGTTGAGAGGTAATAGGCGCCTTACAGATTTGAATGCATAGGACTCCGAACAGCATCCAGTTCAAAAAGAGACCAATTAGCTATATGAGGTGTTTATCAGCATCCTGTGGCCCCGTTGGCTTTAAGGTAGTCTGACCACTCTTTCACCACTTCCAAAAGATATTTGGTCAGGTTATGATTTGCTTCGCGTATTTGAGTAGAGCACTCACTTTAGGATAAGGACCTCGCCGAGGTCTGCTGCAATTTCCGACGGAGATAATGACATTGGATGTTGAACGTTGAACCGCACAGGAGGAGAAAAATAAGATGGAGGCGAGGCAGCTGGATTAAGTATGGTCGAGTATGGTCTGAAAATTAGTGTAAAAAGAAGAAAGAATGTAGTGTAGAAAGAATGGGGGACGGAATACTGAGGAAGAGCAAGGTGATTAGAGATCATTTCCAGTCAGAGGACCCTTCTTATATGTAGTGTGATTGTAAATTAAGACACGTACAAAGCAGTGACCAAGACAGGGCAGATCACAACGGCCTGTTCTGTAAGGACAACTGCTGTGTTTGTTAGCCATGATTCAATTACCGGTCTGCAGCTGAGAGAGGATACGGGGCCGCTTGCGCTATTTCTGGCCAAATGAACGTATTAAAATGCTGTTGTTGGAGGTTTGATCGCTAAGGCAGTGTGAGTATATCAGATTGTCGCAGTTGAACTATGATCCTATGATGCATTGGTGATGTTCTAGCTTGGTGTCTGAAATATCAGAGATAATAGAGGTGTGTATTTGATCGATGTCGTGTTGATGAGACTTAGATGTCGTCGCAGCGGCCTTGGGCCTTGAGAATTATCGCAGCAAGCAGTATGTTTATACCTGTGAACATCAACCGAAGTGTGATACGTACTTGGGGTATCATTCAGATTAGCTTGGTAGCAAGGGAAACGGGGAATGAGTGCAGCAGCTCTCAAGAAAAGAGCAACAGAAGTCCTTCATGTATTTCTGAGGTAGTTTAATTATAAATCAGCGAAAGAATCCGTAGCCTGTAAAATTTGGTCAGCGCATCTAAGAGACAAGGAACATTTTGCTATTTACTTCGACCAGCAATTTCGCAATTCCCGGCTCCCGGGAAGAGTGACCAGCGTCAGGCACAATATGCAGTGTAAGTTCTGGAAATACTTTCTTCAAGTCGTAAGCTGTCGTTGCCTAAATTGGTGCAGAATGTTGAGACTTGGAGAAATGGTTGATCAACTTAAACCTACGGGGCAAATGACGTCGTATCGTCCTTGCACGACAACAGTCGGGATGTGACGACTGTAGAAATATATATATGTCAGCACAAGGACATGGCATCAGAGGGGCTGCGATCACATCTTGTCTATTTCTTGAGATTCCAGAAGCTGGCCGTCTCTCATAAATCCCTGAAATGGCATGTTTGTTAGATGAACAGAGATAGTTCAATCATTGTTTCTTACTCCATTAACAAAGTAGTGATTCTCAATTCGAGCGAACGCACTGTTGTCAAATGAGTATTTGCAGCAAGTGTATTTAATTGAAAGGCTTACTTAGCAAACTTATCATCCTCGGCATGTGCGACGTGTGCTGGGTCGACGAACAGCTTTGATGTCCACATCCTAATTTACATAGTAATGGAGTGAGTAACTCAGGAAGTAAGTAGAGTCCTGCCACCGGAGCGCCCACATATCAACCCATGCAGTTTAGAGGTGTACTTACTCCCATTTGGCCCATGCCCTGGCTGCATTTAGCCGAGTTTCTTCGTCGACCGAGTTCAGCTGGGCATGGTAGGCTAGTATCATGTCCTGCCGCTCTGCTTCGGGGATCGGGGCGACATACTCGTCCCTAGGAGGACGTTAAAACACACATCTGCCAAACAAAATGGAACAGGCTTGCCATGCCTCCGGGAACAAATGGGAAGCACCTTCTTGATAGAAGAATCTAAGTTCACTGTGCAAGAGACGGTCCGCCATCAGCGTCTATTTTTGAAGAGTCCACGCAACTGACCTCTTTCTAAGTGTGAAGATCCCTCTTGAAAGTCAACAATAGTCAATATTTTTTCAGCGGGTCGCAACAAGAATATGAAAGAGGTACCTGAGGGTCAAAGTCTTGACACGATCCGGGTGGGACTAGAGAGGTTATGTTGGAAAACTAGAGATGGAAAGGAGAAAGTGACATACTTGGGCATATGCAAGTGACAAGGTCGAGCCCTGGTCTCTTGTGAGATCGATGTCCGAAGTGGACATCTATGAGCTTACCCAGGAACCGCCGAAAACGTGCCACTTGTCGAGCTTGAGGAGCTCCCTGAGTTTCTCAATGTCTTTGACGAGGTCCCAAGTAGTGTTTTCTTCTAGAGATGCACTCCTACATATTTTTGTGAATTGGCGGGGAATTGGGGAAAGGAAGAAATAAACTAACGGCGTCGACTTTCCCGAGCCCCTTTGATCAAACAGGACAATCTGTTGGCATCGATCGCGACATCAACTAACTGAGCTACAAATGGGCTGAATTCCATAGACCTTGTACTTGTCGGGGTTGAAGAATCCTCGATCAGTGGGATCTACTCCACCTCCGGGACCCCCTAGATTCCGCATTGTGTAACCGTCATGTTCATGATACTGCGAGCTTTGCTGAACCCACCATGCAGAAAGACGACTGGATACAGTTATTTCGAAATTCTTTTCACTGGAAGTGTGTTCGTCTCACCAGGAGTCCCGGTCTTATTTCCAGATACCTCATAACTAGTAGATATTTCCAACCATAAGCTCTGCCACTGCAAGCTGCCGAAGCGTCTTACTAGAGTGTGTGGATGTCGGAAACTTTGAGTTTCCCAATTTCAAACGGCTCGTTTATTGGATACATAGATATTCGTCTCGTAATGGACGAGAGGAAAGGGAGTCGTGGAAACGCGCGACTGAATGGGCGCAGGAGCTGAGGAGATCCGAATGAGAGCATCCATTTTAGGCTTGCTCCCACAGGGTTGTTGTTGTTTGTTGGAGCCAAAGTCAAACAGGCCCGCCTAATCAGGAAATCCCCTGTTCATGTTGATGTTCATCGCGCCTGCCTTGCACGTTCTTCCGTTTCTACGCGTCCAAACGCTCGTTCACGCGTATTTCTTGGATATTTTCTCTAAAAAGCTGTAAGAATCTCTGAATATACATCTGAATAGTTCTAAATGCTTTCAACAGGCCATACGACTCTTTCACGTTCCTCGCATGCATCTTTAGACCTGTCACATATCATGGCATACTCATCAGCACACACTGTGTCTCATACGACCGAATCTTCAGAGCCTCAAAGCACTTTAGTACACTCCCGAAACCTTTCAACCGTCTCAAGCGCCACACTGCACACGAACACAACGCTGCATTCGCAGCCGCACGAACCCCTTCTCCGACCTATCACACCTGCATCAGGCGAATACTATGATGTAGGGTCCCATCCATCCAAAGATTCCGACCAGAATCTTGCCCTTCCTCGGTGGTCTCAAATAGTGTCCCGCGACCCCTCCGTTCTAAAAGAGAAAAAGTCATACACAGAGCGAAACCCGTCGAGGCCTCTAACACGCACATTAGTGCGGCAATGGAGCAAGCGTTTGCTTCAAACTATACTTGGTGAGTCAACACTTGTGAATTGCAAATGCGACTCATTGATCATCACGCGCTTCTAGCCCTTTGGTCGATATATAGCACAATCCGATATCTCCTCGCATTTACGATCTATCAAAGTATAACAGGCCAAGTAGTTTCGCTCGTCCTGGGAGCAGCTGCAGGACTCTCTTTTGCTTTCGCAGCCTGCGGCAGCATTCTAACGATGTTCCAGACCACTCTGCTTATGAATGGAATGTCCGTCAACGCCATTCTGTCAATTCGCGCAACACTTTACTATATGGCCTCATGCTGTCTTCTCGGTCCCAGCATCGTTAATCTTGTCTTCCTCGTCGTCTGGAGGAAAAGCTCCGATATCGAGCTCCAAACCCGGCATCGATGCAGGCTCGATGTTGATCTCATATGGTCAACGACATATTCTCTGTGCAACCGTAGAAGCTGGTCGTGGGGAAGCTGGGTTGCCTTGTCTGCTTTTCGCGTGCTGATAACTTCAATTATCATTGTGAGTGAAACTAAATGATAAATGGATATAGTTTCGCTTAACTGGAAACAGATTGCATTTCATCTTATTGCCTCTTCATCTCAATTTACTCCTGTTCGAAGAACTGCAAATCCCCACTACGCAAAAAGCAAAAAATCGCATAACCGCATGGAATCCTGTGAAACACCTCTAATCCATGGCCGCTCGCAATCTTCAGTAGTCATGCCGCATCTGACTCAAGACCCTACATTGCAGCGTCAGGGGTCTGATTTGACACTTTCTACCAAATCATCTCCTCGCAATCGTCTACGTAATTCGCGTTCACGAGCTTCCCCCGGGTCAGATGAACACCTAGAACATTCACCCACCAACGCCTCCCCCGCTTTCACAAATATAAACGGCGACGAGCCCTTTGAGTCTGGCCAAATTGATAATGGCTTCATAGACCGCTTCCGCATGCTCATCTCGCAATACACTCGCGAAACCGAAGAAGGCCTTCGCTTTGCACGCTCCGATGACGCTTCATCGCACCAGACATCAGGATCGTCCTCCCGCAAAGACTCACCAAATATGGACATCGAGGATGGACACCAAGAATACCACTACGCGGGTGGGGATGACGGCGAAGACGGCGACGATTTCTACGCTAATACCGCCGCGCACACCGTCCAGCCGTACGACTACGAGCAGAATTACCCCGCAGATGAACACGTGCGCATGATGAACGCGTACGTGCGGCGCATGCCGACAATCGAGTCGATGGGCTCCCGCGAGATGCAGAGCACCATTGGCGCGGCGAGCTGGGCAGACCGCGGTGCGTCGAGCAGGCCGCCGACGCGCAACACGCTCGCCGGCTCGTGGGCGGGCTCGTCCGAGTTCCTGGGCAGCGAGCCGCGCAGCCGGCCGACGAGCATGTCCGCGCAGGCGGAGCTGCTCGCAGGGATGTTCGGGCGCGCGAATGCGACGGAGCTGGGCGAGCTCATGCGCCGCGGCGATACCGTGCGCATGGTGGGCGACGCAGGCCACGAGCAGTCGGCGAACGACGATAGCTCAGAGGCCCTTGGTGAGCAGGGCGACGGGTACGCGTCGACGACGACGGGGAGCAAGGAGAGCAAGGAGAGCAAGGAGAGCACGACGAACACGTACCACACGGCGAGCACGAGGTCTGTGCGCTCCACGGCAAGTTCGATGTCGCTGACGACTGCGCTGGCGGACGCGACTGGTACCCCGCTGCCGCTGATGGCCCAGCCGTCGCCCCTTCGACATACGGTGATCAACGAGGGCTCGGAGTCGTGAATGTGGGAGTCGTGAATGTGGAGGGGCACTTGTATACTAAGTATTGTTGTATCGTGATGGTCAATAACTCCGGACATGGCAGAAAATATGAATCGCCAGGACTAATTTGTTGTATGTATACGCGCTCATCTATAATGCACAGAACGAATTTCATTCCGTATACCATGCTGTGCGCTTGTTAGTCATTGCCTAACAGGGATAGACGCCCGGAGAAATGCACTCTTTAGGCTGCGACCCTGCGGCTAATATGATTGGTCCGCATTAGAAATATGGCATCAGCAGATTATTGAATACCCTTTGCTTTCCGCCACTTCTCTCCTTACCATTGGGCTAAAAAATTCAGTGAATACCTGAAATTCTGCTGGTCACATTTACCAAGGTACAATGGACTATCGTATTTTGATCGAAGCCGGGTAATAATACAAATCCAGAAACATGACAGCTACCACGACAGACAAGACCATTCACGTACCACTACATCCACCCTCGACGACCTGCAAGGATGACCCTCACGCGACCCTCTCCGACTCGGAACAGAAGATGTATGACGAGGTTCTAGCGTATTTCACGAAAAGCGAGCCTGAATATGCTCTGCCGAACGAGAAGGACGGAAAGCTCACGGATGCGGAGAAGTTCTGGCTGTCGCGTGAATGTCTGATTCGGTGCGTGCGGGTGCTCGTTAGAGACTGAATGACGCGTCTGACACCCTGTTTGAAGGTACCTGCGAGCTTCCAAGTGGAAAGTCCAAGCAGCTATCCAGAGGCTGGAGGCTACATTGATATGGCGCCGCGAGTTTGGCATTTACGGCGTGGTCAGCGCAGACCATGTTGAGCCTGAGGTCTGTCTACAAAAAGATCATATTGAATACCGCATATTGATTTATACCGTACTCTAGGCAATCACTGGAAAGGAGATATTATTTGGATATGATAAGACGGGGAAACCTGCTTTCTACATGATTCCCAGTCGTCAAAACACCACAGAAGCGACGCGTCAAATCCAATTTGCGGTTTGGATGCTCGAGCGCGGCGTGGATCTTATGGAACCTGGTGTTGAGTAAGTCAAATACATACCCGCGGCTGCCATATAGTAGTGATGTCGAACGGTATTGTCCTTTAGGAACCTTGCTCTCCTTATAAACTTCGGCGACAGGGGCAAGAACCCGTCCTTCTCCACCGCATACGCCGTCCTCAACATCCTCCAGAACCACTACCCCGAACGCCTGGGGCTCGCCTGCATTATCAATGTCCCCTTCCTCGTCAATGCCTTCTTCAAGGTCATCATGCCCCTCGTCGACCCCATCACGCGCCAAAAGGTCAAATTCAACCCGGAGATCTTCAAGGACGGCTTGTTCACCACGGACATGGCAATGAAGGAGTGGGGCGGCGATTGCAACTTTGAGTACAAACACGACAAGTACTGGGGAGACCTGGTAGCCACGTGCAATGCGCGCTCTGAGGCCTGGATGCAGAATTGGCGCACGCTTGGCGCTTGCGTCGGGGTCAGTGAGTGGGCGTACAAGACGCACGCCGCAGACAAGAAAGTTCAGATCGACGTCGAAGCTGTTGCGGTGGCAGAGCCTGAGGTCGCGCCTGCCGTGGCTTACGCGACACCAAAACCTGACGTGGCGACCATTGCACCGACCGCAGCTGAAGATGTACCTGAAAAGGTGGACGCGTCGCGCTCTACGTCGGAAACCCACGACCACTCGCACCAGGACCAGGGCCCAGCTGCGACTACCCCCAGCGGACCGTCTGTGGCGACAACAATATCTGCAGGTGCTATTGCCGGTGATGCTGTCGATGCTCCCTCTGGGGGTGATGCAGGATGCGAGTGAACGTTTTACCTAGAATAGTTATTAGGATGATACCTAACCTGGAGCCTTCGTAATTTAACATTTTGGACCAAATACCTTTCGGGTTTTGCCTTTTTCTCCTTAGCTGCGCGTCGGAGTAGCTAGAAAGCCTTTATACCTTCCGCGTTGCGTCACAGCTTGCCTATTTGAATCTTTTTGGATGCACGCCACTGCATGGATTATAACATGGTCTCCCTGTGAAGCGTACGAAATAGCAGGACTTACCAACTGCTATATATCCGCAGGGCACGTATAGAAAGAATTAGGTAGTGAGGAGTAAATAATAAATCCTCACGTCGGTTGGACTTGGGTTGCACGTCGGCTCTTTTCATTCTTCGACTCGGCTCTTTTCATCTAAGAACCTATTTGCGTTCACTCTCACGTCGAGCATCCATGATGTCACTGACCTTACGAGCACACGACTGGTGTTCAAGTCCTCCTATCGGCGTCACTATGTAGAGTCTGGGAAGAGTATTTGCGCGTTAAGATATTCCGACTAACGTGATTGGAATGGACGCCCAAGCATACCGCCGAATAACTGAAAACATGAGAACGGCTCGATTCAAGCTGATAATCAAGACATTAGTTGTCTACTATTGTTCGCAAATTGTCCGAGAAGTGTGAAGCCAGCGAGGAAAGAGAGAATGAATTGGAATGAAAGGTATATATCTTGCCGACTTGGAAATAGGGTTGTACACGGTTAAGGTATGTACGTTATTAACATGACATGTCGTTTCATCACTAGTGAAAAGTAAGTTTACTATGAGATCATATCCTGCAACGATTGCGAACATGCTTACCAGGAAGTAGTCAGGTACACGTCGCGAGACAAGAGGTTCCCCGGCCCGCGGGGCAGGATCGAATTGTAGGCTGGTACGGGTGATGAGAAAAACAATAAAGAAACAAGGGGCATGTAACGTACAAGCTATATGATAATTTTTCGTCTATTTCCATAATAGCGGCCTGATTACCGCAGCGGTAGCAGTAATTGGGTGCACTGAATATCGTAACAACATTTCTGTCTTGACCCCAGCTATAACCTATTGTTTCGGGAATAATCATCAGTCGGGATTCAGGCTGAGGAGGCGGCTTGAAATATGAACACACCTTCCATCACCAATTGATGTGCCCGAGCAACGAGCGTAAGTCCGTTATTATGGTTGAATGCTTCCGAGATATCTTGACCGAAGGTATATCCAGCACCACGGGGCGATATTCCCCACCCACATCGGTCGTCGGGGTCGGACCATAGCAAGTCACACATAGGCCCCTCGTGAGGAACCTCTTGCACTCGATCGATGGAGCGGACATGGTCGAGAGTGTCAATCGATGGTGAAAGTCCTCCGTGTAGGCAGAATATCTACAGGGGACAAATGAGCACAGGTAATTCCAACGTTGATGCGCGATGTGATCAAAATGTAACCTATTCAGGCATGAAAGGCGGCACAGTACACGACAGCATTGCTCCGCCTAGTAGACACATATGGAGTCAAACATTTGTGCGCGTTACTTACTTGATTATCAATGAGAGCGGTGAGGGGGAGGAAGTCGAAGAGGTCGGTGAAAAAGCGCCAGACATTGGCATTGCCGTATTTTCGGAGACATTCGTCATAAAAGCCATAAACTTGTGTGATTTGTCGCGATTCGTGGTTCCCGCGAAGGATAGTGACTCGGTCGCGATAGCGTAGCTTCATTGCAACCAGCAATGTCACGGTCTCGACGGAATAGTATCCACGATCAACGTAGTCGCCCATGAAGAGGTAGTTCGTGTCTGGGGAATTGCCGCCAATTCGGAAGAGCTCTGAGAGATCGTGCTGATAGCGGGGTCAGAAATAATTGAACGCGAGAATCCGTAATGAGAGATCAAGTTCGTAGGTTTATTCAGCTCACGAAGCATGCTTGTTGATTGAGGAAACGCAACGCACGAATTGACCATGAATATCCCCGCAGACAGTGACCGGGCATCTCACAGGCTGCACATTTGACTCCTCCATCAAGATTTCCCGCGTCTAATGAACAATTTATATCAACAATCGAAACCAAGTACCGCGAGACCGGGGCAGCAAGAGGAGCAAGCTCGTATTGCTGGTGAACGGACCCTTATCCACACACCTTGTCACATAGCTTTTTGACGTCCGCTTCTGAGAGCTGTTTGCACTGACTGAGCTGTTCGATCCAGCCATCGATTTCGTGTTCCATAAGTGAATTGGAGTTTCTAGTGTTTTAAATGATATAAACGATGGTGATTGTCTGGGATTGGAGGTGGTGGAGTGATAATGCTGGACGACTTGTTGTCACGTTAGTCACCGTCACACTCTAGAATTATCATTCGCGAACGACGCGTCCTCCGCCCACCCAGAACGTACCCCACCATGTCGATAGATCCAAACTCTGCGGTGTATACCACAGATGAGGTGAGTCAACCAGTAATCCTCTAGAATCTCAGCTGATCGCCGCGTAGTACGGGAGACCGTTCATTATCCTACGCGAACAAGCGAGGAAAACGAGGACTCATGGCACAGAGGCGATCAAGGTGTGTTTCCTTTAGGCCATCCTTTCAGTGCTCTTATACTATTTGTAGTCGCACATACTTGCCGCGCGAACCGTTGCGAACATCATCCGTACATCTCTAGGCCCTCGGGGTGAGCAAATCACAGCCTCGTACCATGGAAGTTCTAC
This sequence comes from Hypholoma fasciculare, assembly GCA_016801325.1. Classification (NCBI taxonomy): domain Eukaryota; kingdom Fungi; phylum Basidiomycota; class Agaricomycetes; order Agaricales; family Strophariaceae; genus Hypholoma; species Hypholoma fasciculare. The sequence goes on from JAEKIV010000062.1 coordinate 25,331, forward strand.
ATAACCACACTTCTTCGTTTCCAGGGCTCGATAAAATTCTGATATCAGCAGATGGTGAAATTACAGTAACGAACGATGGTGCCACGATTCTAGGTCAAATGGAAGTCGAGCATCAAATCGCAAAATTGCTCGTGCAACTTTCAAAAAGCCAGGATGACGAGATAGGCGATGGAACAACCGGTGTTGTTGGTGCGCAAATCAAGTGTTCAATTTCCATATCGTTCTCTAACGAAAAACTCAAGTTCTCGCTGGCGCTCTTCTCGAGCAAAGTGAATCCCTTCTTGACCGAGGGATACATCCTATCCGTATTGCCGACGGTTTCGATCGTGCATGTGCAGTAGCTGTCGAGCACCTGGATCGCATTTCTGACCGCGTCGAGTTCAGCCTTGAGGATACCGAAAACCTCCTCAAAACTGCGAAGACGAGCCTGGGAAGCAAGATGTAAGTACTTCGCTTGTTTGGCTTTTCTTCTTGATTAACAACGCGCCGCAGTGTCTCGAAAGAGCACACACAATTTGCGCAAATCGCTGTGGACGCCGTCTTAGCCGTTGCAGATCTTGAACGTCGTGATGTTCCTTTCGATCTTATCAAAGTTGACGGCAAAGTCGGCGGATCTTTGGCCGACACTACTCTCATTCGTGGAGTACTCCTCGACAAAGATATGTCACACCCGCAAATGCCCCGTGTCGTAAGAGATGCTCGTTTAGCTATTCTAACATGCCCCTTCGAGCCCCCTCGCCCCAAAACAAAGCATAAACTCGATATCACCAACGTCGAGGAATACAAGAAACTGAAAGAGTATGAGAGGGAGAAGTTCGCAGACATGATCAAGCGCGTGAAAGATACTGGTGCCAACTTGGTCATCTGTCAATGGGGCTTTGATGATGAGGCCAACCATTTGCTCATGCAAAATGAGTTGCCTGCTGTGCGATGGGTTGGAGGTCCTGAAATCGAGGTGAGTTACAGGAGTCATATCCGACACACATGTGTTGCTGATCCAATACACAGCTTATTGCCATTGCTACGCAAGGACGAATCGTTCCTCGATTTGAAGACCTTACCGAAGCCAAGCTTGGAAAAGCTGGCATCGTACGTGAGATCTCTTTCGGCACAACGCGTGACAAGATGCTCGTCATTGAGGAATGTGCAAACACACGAGCTGTTACGATTTTCGTGCGCGGTAGCAACAAGATGGTAAAGCCCTATGTGTCGTATTTCTGCCTCATTCTAACGCTTGCACTGCGCGTGTAGATCGTTGATGAAGCTAAACGTGCGTTGCACGATGCCATCTGCGTTGTCCGCAATTTGGTCGTAGATAACCGCGTGGTTTATGGCGGTGGTTCCGCCGACATCAGTTGTGCGATCGCCGTCGGAAAGGCCGCCGACGAAGTCAGTTACTCTTCTTGCTCCTTGTCATACTCCGCCTGATTTGCTCTCCAGATCCCATCGATCGAACAATACGCCATGCGGGCATTCGCATCTGCCTTGGACTCCATTCCTCTTGCACTTGCCGAAAATAGCGGCTTGTCACCCATCGAAACTCTCACTGAGGTTCGCAGCCGGCAGGTTCTTGAAAAGAACTCTCGCCTGGGCATCGATTGCAATGGTCGTGGTAACAATGGTATGCCGCTTCTCGACCTTCGTGTATCGCATAATAAACCATCGCTATGCGTAGATATGAGGGACCAGTTTGTGTACGACCCCCTAATCTCCAAGCGACAACAATATCTACTAGCTACTCAGGTAGGACTTCTTACACTTAATGTTGATATAAAGCTGACGAGTCCTTAGCTCGTGCGCCAAGTCCTCAAGATTGGTAAGGCTCGCCCCTTTCACAGAAAATACTGCAATACTGATGCTTTTATAGACGATGTTATCACTGCTGGGCAATCAGATGACTAAGTAGATCTACATATTGCAAGTACTACGTAGGAGACGCAGTAAAATGTGATTGAAAGCACTTGAAAGCCAGATGTAGGCAATTTTGTGGAAGCTCTACCGACGCACAGTAAGGTAGTACATACACGAAAGTTTGACTGACCCTGCAAGACACAAAATTTTAACTTTCGGTTTTTAGTCCAAACATTCTAGGATCGAAACACGGTTCTTGCTTTGCCGAGCCATCATTTTCTCGCGCTCGCCGCTGTTGCTTTCTATTTCTAAATATGGAAATACATACCATATTAATACTAACAGTTCATCGACGGCACGACTTTGATATTCACATGCACGGCGGAAGACTGTAGAGTAATTACTGAATAAAACATGCGTCAGCTGTTGTGTCACTTGAGATTTTTCAAGAATTCTTCACTCCGAACGTTGAATATTTGAATACTTACATCAAACTTCGAACAGCACTATCCCATGGTCCTCGAGTATAGAAAATCATTATTTAACCTTTTTCAGTACAATTCCATTTTCCTCCACAGTTTCAGATCGTCCTCGCAGCATTGTGGTCCTATTCAGTGTACGTCACTGTGGGAAAGTAAGTCTCCTGACTAAATTGTGACGTCATGTAATAAATAGAACAGTTCGTATCTTGGAGAGACATTCCATCCCTCCCTTCTTCCTCACATACCACGATAGCATGTTATCAGCTTCACGAACGTATATTACCTCTCCTTTCCGTCGCCTCGCGTCTGCATCGGCGAGCGCACGATACAACAGTACCAGGTTGGTGTTTTCCGGCTAGCAGTCCGCACTTCGATGATGGGATTGACGCGATGCAGGCTTTTTTCCAGGTCTTTAAGCTTGATATTTGAAAAGAACAAATTACTGATTCCGAGCTTTCAGCACTATGCACGACAATGACCCCGAGGTCTCTCATTTACCATGAACTCTATGTCGCTTTCTTATTGGTTCACAATCTACAGATCCTTGAACGGGAAAAGGATAAAAACTTGCGAAGGTCTAAGAACGATTCGAAGCCTTCAATTCACAAATATGCCCCTGGGTGGAATGAGTTGCTTGCCAGCGCTTCAGAGGCCAACGTGAAGGTATGCAATTCTTCTGACCTCCTTTGGCGTTATGATGTCATCACGAGCACCACTCTAGGCAGACAAATCCCCGGACGACCCGCAAACCTTGCAATCTACGACTGTGGAATTTATGCGCTCACAGCGCACAGACAACGACGGCGAAACCTCTACGACAGCTCATTATGCGCGAGACGAAGTGTCTGGGCCGCTCGGCCATGCCGACGCTCCTAAGCAAGGCAAAGACAAGGTAATTACGGAGCATAGAAATTTTTTGGTGGATACGCAAGGTCCTGACGTCGTTGAAAGAGTCATAGAGCAACATAAAGTAAGGACGCCAAGTGAAGAAAATGTCGGTTACTTTCTTTGCATGTTTTGATCATCCCTTTCCTGACATTAACATTCGTTTACTAGGTCAAGGCAGATCGCGGTGAAATATGACCAATACTCCAAGCTATATGATACAGACTCATTTCCTACACCCCTGTAACTTCTTTACGCGGCACACTCACATCACTCTCCAGTCGAATGAGTGATCAACATGTGCATGAATATGCATGAATTGTAAATTCAGTAAATTAATTTGTGCTCAACCAGAATTCGGAACAGTGGATTTATTCAAATCTCCTTTCTCTTATTATATCGTGCCACCTTTGTAGCAGAAAAGGCGAAGCTTTGAGTTGGCTTTGAGTAGCGCTAAGCGCCCACTGCGTGCCGAACACGGCATGCCTCATCACGTGTGTATGAAGCTTCGTTGCGACATTTGAGAGTCAACTCGAATTTGCTCCTTATTCTTGTGTTCACTAAGTACATGGTGCACACTCTACGCAGCGCGATCTATTTCATATCAGGCCTGGTTCTAATGCATTTTCATCCTTTTTCAGGGTTCTCATAGTCAAAATGGAAGCTAGATCAAGTTGCCTCGCAGTCACTTGAACACCTCTAGTCAACAGCGCTCAGCGCTCAGTTCTTCTGTCGACGGGGATTTATTACGGCTAGCCTTGTTATCGCAAGCAATACTCCCACTCTCAACCGTACAAAGCATCTCACATTCGAGCTTCCGCGGCACGGGGATGCGGTGGGGAACGCATCAACGAGGCAAACCCGCATACTTCGCGAACTGCGCGATACTGCCCAGTGAATCTCTATTCACATTATTCTAGGCTACAGCTATCTTCTATAAGCATTTTTGCTCTCAAGTCAAATCGGTATTCGGCAGGGTGACGATAACGATGTTTGGCTATTCAGGTTCATTGTACATCAGACAGACCATCTAAGTATCAACATTTGATCTAGGGGCTGATATCACATACAAGGTTCCTATGGTACGTGCCAATGTATCATTTATCACTGCACCTTTCCCTCGATTCGCTCGTATGCGGCATCGTGGCTTCGTGGCTGTGGAAGACCCGGGCTCCAAGAACAGCATTCATCAACGCCATTGTTCTTGCAGTGGATGTCCGACCTGTAACCGAGCTAAAATACCCTCAATTGGCTATGAACGGGCGACGCACTGAGATCAACGCGCGGAACGCCTCGCCGCATCAAATAAAATCAGAGTATTCCCAATCGTACGTCAGTACATGAAAACTGCCTTCCGCGGTATGTGTCCATACATAGCCATTCTCGTATGATTGCGCAAAGATTGTTGTTGATCCCCCTCGAAAGGGCTTGATATCGTTCATCTCTGAAGGCCGCCATCTTTCCTTGTTCCCATAAAGCGTCAGAGAGACCGTTAGAACCCCCCGTTTTCATTCTTTCGCGCTACACCGACGGCCTTTTGATCGGTACCTTCCTCTTCTCCCAGGCGGAGACGTTTTCGTATTCTGGTGTCAATGTCGAACTTCGATTCGAGGGACGCTTCTGATGGTGCGCACGTTTTATTCATGTTCGATGAGATTATGAGTCTGACTTGAATCATAGATAGCTGGGATAATAGAACACATCCTCACAAGGCTTTAATCATCACATTTGATATTCTCTACACCGTGGGACCAGTATCCCTTTTGTTAATCCTTCTCACCGCTTGGCTCTCTCGAGATGTCCGACGACGCCCAACGTGGTTCATGGCCGTTGGGTCGTGGGTGGTCATTAGCGTGGCGAACACATTATTGATCGGGCACCAAACGGGATCTGCAGATCAGATACCTGATGGTCTTTGCGTTGTACAGGCAATTTTGATATATGCGTCCCCGGTCTTGTAAGTAGGCAGCTTCACTGGCCCTTCTCTGATATAATGATGATTAATATTTGTCCAAAGCTGCGCATTCTCGGCTGCTTCATTCTTACTGCAGGTGGATGATTTCGCCTGCATTCATCATGTTCGACTTACTGAAATAAATAGACATACTTCGCGATGTCTATATATTCCTTGCCAAATATTGCTGGAGTGAACGCAAATATGCTTGTGGTGCGTATGCCTAGACTCTCCTCTCAACTTAAAAATACTCAAGCTTCTTGTATAGTTATATGTCGTTCCATGCGCAATATCATTATCAATTGTTGTCGAAGGCATGATCGTGCGTGTCACCCTCTTCTTGATTGTGTCTCTTCTGAAATCATTTATAGCTAGGGGTATCAAAACCCCACTATGTGGAGCGAGATGTGTCGGGGCTATATTGCAACTTTTCCATATCAACGCCGTGAGCAACAAAAAATCAGATTCTTCCATAACGTGGACTCATTTGGAACAGACGAAAAATCACTGGCGGATCTATCATGTGTGGGCTTCTAGTAGTGTTGCTGATCGAAGGTACCATTCAATTGCACAGCATTTGTCTCAATTCTCATCGTATTTATGGAATAGCTTTGATGATCGTCGCATATCGACAGCGAGCGCAAAATGTCGCAAAACTTGTGAAACTCGAATACCAAGAGAACCGCCAGGCTGTGTATGTTGACGATCTCGCACGCGTCGGAGCATTTACAATCTGTGCATTAGTTTCCTTCTCGTAAGCATCTCCAATATGTGTTCGCTGAAACCTGCCTTACTCACAGAATTTAATCCACCTTCGAAGTGTATCCGTTGTACAATATCTACCGAACGACATGATTGATAATGGGGTGGTCAGCGTCGTTCAGGCCACTCGTGAGTATCCATATCTTCCACCCGTTTCAGGATGCGATAAGAACTTTATTTCCTTAGTGCCATGTTGTGCGGGCCTCATATTCGGATCACAGAAGGTGGGTATTCCTATTTATTCATAGAACCTAATCTAATAGTCCTCGCCCATACAGGACATGCTGCGCGCGTGGATACCGAGAAGGAATGACAAAACTGAAGCACCTTTTGCTCAAATACCTTGATGTGATATACAGGGCGCTGATATCTACCCAAGTCAAACAAGATTACTCTTTAAATCATTCGAAGAAATTACAGCCAGACCGAATTCATTCACGCTTGGTCTCTTTTTCGTAGACTGATCAAAATATCACGTCCTCCTAGCGATGGTAGGGCAGATCATTCTGAAGTAGCTACTGGGGCTGGGCTGGTCTCTCTAACGGACCTTTCATTTTTCAACCTTCGTTAACTGTGGATATCGGTGTTAGGTTGGGCAGAGTTCCCATCCTGATTTGATCTCGATGATCGATTTTTATGGTCCTATTTCGACGATAGTTAAATAATTGCTCAATGGCGAAGCGGCGTCTTTGTCATAATACATGTAGCTGAAAAGCACAACAACAGATTTCTGTGCGGCCCGGGTGTCAACTCACTTTGCCGATTGATGGCAACTCAGAACTTTGCCTTCTTCCTTTCCTCCCACCAACTTCAGTTACGATTGACTTATGGAATGTGATAAAGCTCTCGCAAAGGAGCGGCCCAGCAACCCAGACCATGTTGAACGTCAAGACTCAAACATCCCTGTAGCATTTCGCCAATTGACAGCCATTGCCTTTCTTTGCGCCAGCTGTCTTTCCTGTCTTTCACTACCATTTCCACACTGGAGGATACACCAGCGAGCGGAGACAGTGCCTAAATCTTCGGTAGTGTGCTCAACATATCTGCATATCATTCAGTTTCAAGATGCGCTTTGATTTCAAACGACCTTGAGAAGCCGGTTTACTCCCAATGAAGGGAAATACCTCCAGAGTCATCAACCGCGTCTTAAATTATTACAACTCTCACTGTCACTATCTTGCGACATCATGATTTGTTTCAGATCTTAAAATATTGCTGCTTCTGTAGGTAAGCAGATATGTGTTATGGCCGGCATAGTACCTATGATTCTCATCCTCTACAGAAAACTTTTCGTATCGCTATAGCCTCGCTTCATTCTGTTCATTTCACTTACTCTGACAGCAATATCGGGTGAAGTTGAACTTCTACTATACTGCGCCATTCGTTATATTCACGCTCCTTATTATCTCGTCTCTCACCAGCTCCGACCCAGGAAGGTGACTAGCATTTCTTGTATAATGCATTCAAATTAAGAGCATATTCATCATATTTTCATGACTAGGTCTTGTGCTACGCAATGACAGTGTTGTCGTTGCTTCGATTTCGCCAAAGATTAGGCTCATCATCGTGTATGATGCACTATACATTCTGGGATTCGCGACAATTTTGGCTGTTCTCTTGACCACATATCTTTCGCGAAGAACAAAACGCACTCCATTATGGTTCATGAGTGTGTCATCCTGGGGGGTTCTCAGCTTCGCAAATGTGCTTTTAGTTGGACAGCAGACCGGTCCTCAGCCTCATCCTCACTTTTGTATAGCTCAAGCTGCATTTATCTATGCCTCCCCAGCATTGTACGCTCAACTTCATGATTATTGAATATGTTTACTGATGTCTATATAGCAGCGCATCGGCACATGCAGCATTCATGATCCAGGTAGCTCACTGAAACAATACGCCTCATAGCTAGCTAACCAGATTGAAGGCATACTTGTCTCTGACACCGGTGTCAACATTAAAGAGGCTAAATCGCTCACAAATATGCAATGCGGTGGTGGGCCTTGTCTCTTTCAGATTATTACGAGTATTCTCACTGACCTTACTGCAGCTACATGTTGGCCCCGTAGTAGTATTCGTTACTGTCATATTGGAAGTCTTGATTGTAAATGGATCCTCAGCCTCTGTTTGCACCGAAGCCGAGCGCTGACCTATGCACAGCTTGGATTTAACCACAAAAGTTCGATTGAACGAGACAACTCTGGAATGTATTGCCATCTAACCTTATCGACCCCGTTAGTATCTGACTTATTCCTTGTGGTCCATGCATTCCTCGTGTCATTCTAGTGGGGACATCACTGCCGCGATGACGATATTAGGCATGATCGTGGTATTGACGCTCGAACGTAAGGTTATCTTGGTCTCGTTGTATGACCAGCCCAATCAAACGAGAAAAACGAAAACTAACACAATTATCAAAGTTCTCATGTTTTGTCGTATTCGTCAAATCTCCCGAGATATCGAGAACGCCGGGAAGGCATTGACAGGCAATCAGGACGATTATTCTCGCGAGATTTTCGCTCGAATTGCCTGCTTCAGTTGTTGGGCAGTCGTTTGCTTAGGGTATGTCTTTGATAAAATTAGCGGACTTGCTATGTCTACTCACGCAGGCAGTTTTCACCAGTTTATCATGTATAACGTACCTACCCCAATCCAAGATCAGAAAAAGCATAAACCCTGAAGCACAAATTGTTCAGGCTACCCGTAAGTTCTACTTTTGCTCAGGTACGAATGTCTAACGAATCTCGGTTTCTATCCAGTTCCTCTTGCTGCGACACTGACATTTGGAACACAGAAAGTGAGTGCCTGTGTTACCATCATTCACTGAGGTCGTCATCTTTAGCTTGCTCATTTCCATAAAGGATATCATGTCTGCTTGGGCATTCTGGAAAAACAAGGCGACGCCCACAGCTGCTGTTTAAAGAAGAGAAGGTCATAGTGCGTAAAATTAAATTGTGAAATCATCTCGGATTTATCACAGTAGATGCATCCAAAAAAATGCCCAGGCAAGCCCAAATGCAGAAATCACGGAAAATGAATGAGCATCAGCAAATCGAGTGTCGAAATGGATAAGACCCTGACCTGTGGGCTTGCAAGAGGAACTGAAGATCTCACAGGCTAAACAATCGTGTCGTTCTGATTTAACAACGCGGTGGTATATGCTTGGCAACCTCGAACAGTTGACAGTGGCACTGGTTCAACTTTTCAACAGCAAAGCCACACAGTTGTTCGCATCAAGATACTACATATAAGTTTCCAGTACACTGGCAGTGTGGCCAGGAGATCCCTTTTTCCGCCGTCTTTGCGAAGTGTTCCCACTGCCTCTAATCCACCACTTATAAGTATACCATACGGATCTGTGACGAATTGGTGAAATTCATCGTTGTCAGTCGCCCACAAGACAAATTAATATCTGACTGTTGGACTGATTGGCCACGTGGGGTACATGACCTGTGAATCGAACGCTGAATATCTAATTTTAGCCGCGTCATGCCATTTGCGAACCACGATGTACTGGTAGGCTGTGCAGTATGCAGACCTTGATTTAAGGATCCTCACGATGAGTTCGAGACACCTTTCATTCAACCGCACTTCTTCGTTCAATCTTCAAGCTTCAGCCCTTAATGGTCAAGGTTTTTGGCACCAGAGGTACTTTCGCGGAATTTCATTTTGCACCTCAGCCAGCTCTTTTGCCCGTGAAGAAAGATGATAAGGGAGCCGTTGAGCACCTTTCCCTAGACAAACTGCTTGAAACAAGATGTCCTAGTTTTTTTAAAAGATACCAACCACCATGGTGGCTTACAAAGTGAGTACCTTCAACACTGCTCCTGGGCGTGTATTCAATCGTCTGGCTAGTGGTCACGTACAAACAGTATACTGCATAATGGGCAACTTCTCCGCCGAAAATCAAGTCTGGTACAGAAGGTAGGTATTTTTTTTTGGGAAATATTGTACATTCACTGACATCCTAGTATCCGTAGGACCTACCTCCGATTAGTAGACGGTGGCACACTGTAAGTTTTGAGAGCCTATTCGAGATATCTAATTTAGGTACCTTTTGCAACCAGTGGTCTGGACTTTACACCGGCAGAAGGTACAATGGCGAAAATGAACGCCCCAATCATTGTTATTCAGCATGGCCTAAGTGGTGGTACGTCAAGCCAGACAATGTCCTATCGACATATAATGTAATATAATTGGACTCTAGGCTCGCACGAGCCTTACATCCGGGCAATATTGAGTCGGGCTTGTTCTCCGGTCGACAAGGGAGGTCTTGGATATCGAGCAGTAGTCATTAACTTTCGAGGTTGTAAGTGGCATGTATCCGCAGCTTCATTCAAGATGTCATATTTTATTAGGCGCTGGGGTTCCACTCACTTCACCACTATTTTATAATGCTGGCGCTACAGACGATACACGTCAGGCATTAATGTACATATCTCACATGTACCCAGATGCTCCGTTACTAGGACTCGGATTTTCATTAGGCTCAAACGTCCTCACTCGATATTTAGCTGAAGAAGGGGATGAAAGCCTGCTGCAGTCAGCTTGCGTCCTGGCCTGTGTAAGTGCAAAATCATGTACATGCCACCCAAGCTGACTCTGCGTTTAGCCTTGGGATCTAGAACGAAATGGGGACAGGTATGTTCATATTGATTCATCAGACCCTGATAAAATTGTAATAATATATTGGCGTAGTCTCGACCAATCTTGGATCGGTAAACACCTTTGGCTAAAAGGAATGGGGCGGAATATGCAGGCCTTAGTGAAGCGACATTCAAAAGTATTACTCGACGGATCCAATGCCGAAGTCACGAAAGCAACTGAAGCGACTTTGAACTTGAAAAATCCAACACTTGACGAGTTCGACTCTACTTTCACCGCAATTGCAGGCGGGTCGTCTTCCCCATTTCCGTTCCCGGATGCCGCCTCGTACTACATCTGGGTGTCAAGTCACAACGTTTTGGACAGGATCAGAGTCCCTTTTCTGGCATTAAATGCGGACGATGATCCTGTCGTCAATCACGTCCCTAGAGACTGTGAGGACAATGGAATGGTGATACTAGGACTCACAGCTCGTGGCGGTCATCTGGGATGGTTCCAGTCAGCTAACTCGGCAGACAGGTGGACAACAGAACCTGTGCTTGAGTGGTTGCAGATGGTCGGGCAGGATTTTATTTTTGATCCTACGGCCCGGACGCGGCGATCATCGCTTTATGTGGCGGAGGACGGTTTTTTGCGTGACCGGCGTCAGACCCGTCTGGGATGCAAGGTAATTGAAGGTGGTGGCTTGATTGATGGAAATGCGGGGGAGCAAGATACATTTACAGGATTGTATTAGAAACCCACGGTCCGAGTTTTAAATTGGCTTGAAGATCAGTCAACCTCCCGTCAAGCTAGACACCACATAGTAACTACGTGATGCAGAATCATATCACATTCATGATTATCATTTGCCAAGGACACACATACACACAGGAATATCAGTTATTCGCCGCTCTTTCATCCACAATAGATGGGTTTTGGGTTGCGGAGCATTAGTGGAGCGGCCTGTAACTGAAACCATGCTAGGCCATACTTTTATATCCTTGTGATAAGTAGTTACCAGTCGGACGAAGCTAAAAATTCCTCTCTATTCCCATTCTCTTTCCATCACCCAGGCAGCACTGGTTGTTAGTCTCTTCCATTCGTTTTAGAAATCTCTTTCAAGACGAATGTTTCTTCCTGGAGGGTTCTCAAAAATTTCGGTTCTTCCTCGAGGTACACACCAATTTATAATGCACTTGGACACACACAAAACTTTTTTTGAAACCTCAGAACCTCAGCCTGATGACATTGCTGGAACGACGAAGAACATTCACTTCATCGTAATATATGATGTTCTATTCGGAGTGGGCTGGGCCTTGCTCTGCATTATTTTTTTGACCGCTGTGTTAGCTCGAAAAGTGCAAAGAACCCCAATGTGGATTGTCAGCGTAGCTGCATGGGTGATTTACAGCTTCGCCAACTTGATGATGGTAGGACTTCAGGACAACACGCCACCCGTCTACACTCTCTGCCTCCTCCAAGCGACGTTAATATATGCATCTCCAGTATTGTTCGTCCTTGGAAATGTAGCTATTTTTCTTCAGAGAAACTAACGCGTTGACAGTTGTGCATTAATAGTAGCTTCCTTTTTGCTGCAGGTAAGTATTGCTCGATCCGTATACACGATGATTGATGAAAATTCAACTTTCAACTTTCAGACGTACTGCAGTATGTCCCGACAACAATGGCTCTATAGGCTGATTCAGCGGCGTTCCTCGAACATGTGGGTTAGTCTAGAATTCTTTAGTGTCTCTCGATTCGTATTATTTTCTGATATTCAAGCAAGTTTTACATAATCCCTATTGCCTTCTCACTTGGAGTTCTCATAATAGCCTTGGTAGTGAGTGCGGAAAGATCTTTTGACTGTATGGCAAAGGTGTTAATAGTTTTTTATAAGATGGGACTGGTTACCCATGACATAGTTCAGAAGGACCCTTCTCTTATGTATTGTCATCTGACGAATCCCCTACTGTGAGGAATACTCGATCCGAATCCTGGCGCGATTTTAATAATCTGTTTACAGAAGCATGTTATCGGGGGGGCTTACAATCATCGGCATGCTGGCGATTTACACAATTGAAGGTACTGCTGCATCCCGTTGAAACTATGATGTTCGCCTGGAGCCGAGCTTACGATGATCCCTAGGACTCATTTTATTGTCAGTCTACCGAAGGTCTGGAAAGTATACAATATCCCGTGGTATGATGCTTCGCATGGGAGTATTTAGCTTCTGGGCCTTGGTTATCCTTGTGTACGTCTCCAATTTCTGCATGCATTGAATATGCTCGCCTGACTTCCAATTTTGATGCAAGGCTTTCACTTTTGCAATATATTCCCTCATCGGTACGGCTCGACAACGCGAAAGTAGAAATCGTTCAAGGTACCTGTGAGTATAGCGTTTTTGCTCATTGCGGTTGTGCTGGAGATAATTTATCTTGTCTTCTACAGTACCTTGCATAGGTGCTATTGCATTTGGAACGAAACGTGTAAGTCTTCCATCCTGGGCTTTCAGAATGAACGACGGACTAATCACGCAGGCGGAACCTAGGATCTGTTCGAGATCTGGATGTTTTGGAAGAAGCGCCAGGTTGCCACTCTGCCGGAATTTGCAGGGAATGAGCGTCGTGGAGGAGAAACTGAAGAGAAAGTCGTAGTAGATTCATAAGCGCTTAAACGAGTTCAACAAAAGGTGATACTACACGTTAGAGTTGGGTCATTCGAGCATCGTGGTCGAGATGTTCCAGATATGTTTGTGTTTCTTTGTACATGTGGACCCTCTCTTCAGCTTCAGGCTCAACTTCAAGGATTGTAGGATTGTCAAGTTGTCGGCGCTCCGTTGATAAGGTCGATAAGGAAAACCCAGACAAGCACACACCTAGCGAGATAAGTGCACCACCTACATTTGATCCAGCGATGAAATCGCCACGGGTGCACTCCAGTCCCATCATCTGAACTGCGAAGCTACATACATACCCAAACCACAAATCAAAGCCATCTAACATTTCTCAGGATTCCAGGGGTGGCCAGCAAGCGCAAAGCAGAACTGAAGGGTCGTGAACTATGTTTTTCACCGCCGGTAGAATCGTAGTTGGGACCAATAAGACTTGCATTGACATAGCACTTTGTGTAGATTAAGTGGCGATTATTCGATCCAAGGCAAGAGCTTGAGCAAAGTTGAAGAGCAATGCCCCAGACGGCAGGCATAGAGATGCGGCGAATGAGGAATGCGAGAGCAAATGACGGACGGCAAGATGAAAGCACACATTATGTTTCCAGAACACAACCTGAAAAGTTTCTAAAAGAATTGTAAGACTTGCAATATAAATGTATTCAGAGAAAATACAAGATGTCTTGAGAAAGATTTCGCCATCATCATGAAACTCCTCTCTACGTAGGTATAGCGCGATCGGAGCGATTAAGGAGGCTTTTCGGTCTCCCCACCAGCTATTCAGAATGAATGCACCATGTCCGCGTCCCAATGTGAAGCAAAACGCCAACAGGAGACGAGGGAGCGCTGTGGTGGGAACTTTCAACTGGGACAAAGAAAAAAGCCCAGAATTTATACGCCTAGAATTTTGTGCACGGTCACGTGGAATATTGCCGGCCACTCTCAAAAAAGGTTGAACGCGCTGGAATTAGACAATTAGATGGCATTAACTTGCATAGTGACCAGCCTTCTTCGATATCTGGGCGTTGGACGGAGAGCGGCGCCCATTTACGTGACCATTCATCCTGCCAAAAACATTTGATATATATGGTAGCTTATACTTAACTGCGAATCTTCAGGAAGCACCGTTCATCTCAGACCTATTTCAGCACCCCGAGCTTGCCCCGGACGGACTCACGAGCGCGCTATGTTCTCTAAACTTGCATCATGGTTTTCACATGCTTTCGAGTCACCGCCATCGCCTTTGCTCTACATGCGTCTTGGACCAGAAGGGCGGGACCACAACCCACTCATGGTGCGTGCCAAGTCGTGGGCTTGAATGGAAAATGGTTCCGAGCTCAATTAGTCACAATAGATCCAGTTCTTTACTTGGGATTGTCTACATGAGTCCCTGAGTTGGTGGAAGCACTTTGAGGAAGAGGTACCACGGTTAGCAGAGCTAGGCATTACGCAGGTGTGGCTGCCACCGCCGAACAAGGCTGCAGAGCCCGTACGCAATGCCACGTGTATTCCAATGTCCTCGAGGCTCATTTTTTTGCAGAAAGGCAGAGGCTACGATGCCTACGATCTCGTACGTCATGGCGCGGCGCGTTCATCTGTCTCCTAATCCAGATCACTGTTAGTGGGATCTTGGCGAGTTCAAGCACAAAGGCACAGTGGCTACTAGATGGGGCACTCGCGAAGAACTACTTCACGCCTGCAAAATTGCCAATGAGCATGGGATTGACATCTTGATAGACGCTGTACTCAACGTACGTTTGCTACTATGTTCTGCGTCTTACAGCTCCTAATCGAGCCTCACTTCTAGCATAAATTAGGCGCCGACCATACTGAAACCTTCCAAGCAGTTCCCGTACAAGAAAGCAATCGATTAAGAAACGCCGGTCCGCCTAGGCAGATTCAGGTAAGTATCAAACACAATACGCTACTTGAAACTCATATAATATATAGGGATGGACATCGTTTGACTATCCAGGACGAGGAGACAAAGTAGGTTGCATGCTTGTATACTACTTTACCGATCTGAAAAACCTGCAGTATAGCACTCTGCACTGGCGTCACGATCACTTTACTGGTAAACACCTTATATATGCGGAAATCATGGTTCTTACATCTCTTTTCAAGGTGTCGACTGGGATCAGTCAACACGAACGAAAGGAATATATCGTATAGCAGAGCCGGGCCGGAGAGGCTGGTCCAGGAACGTTGACTCTGAACTCGGCAATTACGATTTCTTGCTAGGAGTGGACGTGAGGGCCAGGAAACAGTTTATATTGTACTACATTTGACCCATGATTTCCTATATAGATTGACCATAGACACCCGGAAGTGCAGGAAGACCTTCTCAGTTGGGGGAAATGGGTGCTGCAAGTGAGTTTTTCCTAGCACAATCAAGGATGCGACCGTACTAATGCATCTGGTTGATTAGACGACTGGGGCAAGTGGCTTCCGACTTGATGCCATTAAGCATATCGATCGTAAGTTTACTCTTAAATGGGTGAGTGTATCGGATTTACGTTCTGGACCTCTATAAATATTAACTTACGTCATAGATACAAGAAACACGGGCTGCAGCGGGATCCAAGTCGATGTTCGTTGTCTGTAAGCGTGTCGCTTTATCTCAACACATAGATAAATCTGACGGTTCTTTTCTAGCAGAGTATTGGTCAGGAAAGTAGGTGGTCTCCGTGACCCGACTCACACACCGAGCTCTGACTGCTCCTCAAGTCTCAAGCTCATCCTCCCATACATCAAAGCTTTCAAGGGCGAGGTGAGATCTCGTCGCCTCCGATGTATTTCCGCTAACCCTGAACAATTACGTTTGTTTATCCCGTCAGACGACCTTTTTTGACGTGCCCCTGCACATGAACTTCAACCAAGCCAGCAGAGAGCGGACCCGGTACGATCTCCGCAAGATCTTGAACAACACGATCGTTCAGGTCAAGCCCAATGACGCGGTCACTTTTGTTGATAACCATGAGTAAGTCCTTGCCACCGCCACAGCTGTCTCACTGATCAGACTCTAATTCCCCATCTTGTACCTATCAGCACGGCAAGTCTCTTCCCCGCGCTATATTCCGGATGGGAACTGGGAGCTGATACCACTCGCACGATTTCTAGGTTGAGGGGAAGAGCCTAGAAAGCTGGGTCGGCGACAACTTCAAGATCCAGGCGTACGCGATCATATTACTCCGAGGATACGGATACCCGTACGAGCCTTTACCCGCCTGTCCCACCGTCCTGACCGCTGATGCGTGCGCCTTGTCTGCCAGATGCGTGTTTTACGGCGACCTCTATCCGAACAAAGAGTGCTACAACGAGAGCACTGCGCGCAACATTACGCTACTCATGGAAGCACGACGCCGCTTCGCGTACGGCACGACGGACGACTACCTCGCGCACCCTAATTACATTGGCTTCGTGCGCCGCGGCGATGCGACGCACCCTGGCTGCGCTGTGATCCTGAGTAACAAAGAGGACGAGTGAGTCTCACGCATTTGTTGAAATATCGCGCACCCATTAATCCCAATTTCCTCCCTTCGCAGCTCCGGCGGCCACCTCCATGAACTACGTATGAATGTCGGCGTGGTGCGTGCCCTTTCCCGCTTCGTTCTGTGCACCGGTAGCTGACCGCCTGCCATGCTTTCTCCCAGGAGAATGCGGGGAAAACGTATGCGAGCCACATGACGCAGCACGGGCGCGTCGAAATTGACGCGGCTGGTTGGGGCACCTTTTCGTGTTTTGCTAACAACGTCCAGGTGTGGGCGCGGCTGGACTAACTGATATAGACATCTATCTTACCCATACTATGTACGCTCCATATACTTCCTGGGTTTACTTTGCGCTCTACAGGCTTCTACAGGGTGGTTGATGCACTCTCACATCGTTATTGATCATTGTCACTTTATCTTGACTGATAATAGAGTCTGGACTCAGTATCGCGGAGCCGCATACGTGCTCTAAGCGAACCGCCGTTCAGACTCGCCGCTTGCGTACATACACGAGGCACAGACGGAATCAATTCTCGGGCGACACCTGTCAACGCCTGTCAACGCTTGGGCAAACCTCGGAGAAGCCTGTTTTTTTCTTTCGCACTCCACAAGCGTGTTGTTTATTCAAGTTCCCAACGGAACGCGGCCGATCTCACACATACAGTGACATATGCCACAGATCGCGCGATGGGCAATTTACATTGATTTTTAGGTATATGTACATGAACAAAAACACGAATGAGTAGAAATACACGACGGTGACCACTGTTCAAACTCAATATGCACGCGCATGAAGATCAGAGCTGGAGACTGTAGCATCCGAGTCTCGATTCCGTCTTTTGAGATCGTAATATTCTTCGTGCCTTTCTTGCGTTTTTGTGTGGCTGTAAACTTCATTGAACTCCACAGTGCGTCGGGGCTCTGTGACAATATGCCGACTGAGCCTCATGCTCATATCCGCGGCGACACCACCCATGTTTATGAGGTCTGCAGGTTGTTCGTCTCCATCAAATAGCGCGGCAGTTTCCTCCAGAGTTCGACCTAAGAAGCGAACATTTGATGAAGATTAAACACATGCTCAGGTCTAAAAGGCTCACCTTTGGTTTCGACAATAAAAAAGAACACAAACACCAATTCGAAGACAAGCCATCCGCAATATACGACGTAATACCACCAGGAGATGGCTTCGAGCGCCCAGGGATTGACGAACTGGTTGAAAGCAATTGTGGCCATGACCGTGAAGTTCTAGATAGACAGTTAGGAATGACGCTCCCAAGATGAGAGAAATGCTCACCATCACTGCAAAGCCTTTGGCGCGGACACGGAATGGTAGAATTTCTAGTGCATAAGCCACTATCAAGGGAGTGTATGCAATGTCGTAAAAGAAGAAGAAAAGGAAAATGAGAGGAATGGTAGCCTTGGCGGCCCCAACGTTATGGTGGGTGTTGTAGAGAGCTGTTGTAACCGTCCACACGGAAAATGCTACAGGCTGTTGTCAGCTATGAATATGGCGATGTAGTAAATGGACACACTAATCAGCATTCCAGCAGTGGAAATTATGAAGAGAGGTCGGCGTCCTGCGACATCTATCAACATGGCGGCGCCAATAGCAATGACAAAATTGAAGATCTATAATATCTTCAGTATTCTTTTCTTGAAATTGAGCTGGATACATACTTGTAGGCATCCATTGATGAGGGTCTTAGTTTCGGTGTTAGTGACACCCACTCCTGCCAACACGATGTCGATGTAATAGGAAACCAGGCCATTGCCACTAGATCGCCATATAAGTATAATGAAAGTCTCAAGTATTACCAAGGGTATACCTCCACTGAGAAAATACAGCAACTGCAATGATGAGGCGTATTCTCTTCCTATTCGCAGGTGTTGAGAAAAGAGACCAGTACGAAGTGCTCTTATTGATATCTTCTTCCATGCGAAGCGCATGTCGTATTTGGGCCATCTCGAAGGTGACTAGAGGATCCAGATCACCACCTCCATTTGCGTGATACTTTACAAGAACGGCCGCAGCGCGAGATTCCTGCAGGGCATGATCCTCAGCAGATATTTTAGAGTTATATGGTAGTCGCAGCATACCATTCCTTTTGACACAAGCCATCGCGGAGACTCTGGAATAAACCAAATTGATAGAATTTGGATAACAGGGCAGATGGCTTGAACCAGAGTTGGTACACGCCATGACCATTGACTCCCTTCAGCGGCGCGGAAGGCTCCAAAGCACACCTATGAACGCGATTTACGATGTATTCGAAGAAGACAGGGCTACGTCACTTACCCATGCGGAGACGACACTCCCGAAGTACCAGCATGAGTTAAACATAGACGTTATTCTCCCGCGCTGGATGAATCGGGAAGGTCAACACGCTTATTACATATCTTCCCTGATACACAGGTGGCACGTACGTGTGTTGGGTAGGACAATTCGATTAGCAAGAGTGGAGCGGCATTTTGGCAAAATGAAAGCCCAACTCCAACTGCAGCGACAATGATTGTTAGAAGAAAAGAAAAGAAAAGAAAGAATGGCATGTAAAATCGACTTACTACAGAATCGCGCACCAATAAACATTGGCACGCTCTTTGCAGCAGTCTGCAAGCCGATTCCCGTGCACATGATAAGACTCCCCCAGAGCAATGCCACTCTGCGACCAAATATATCCGACGCATATGGGGTGAATGGCAGTCCAATTAAATTTCCGAGAAATTGAGCAGAGTTGATAAGACCTAGAGGACTGTCAGAACGAGAAGGTCAAGTGTAGGTGACACTGTACCAAGCCATCTCCCACTTGGATGATTGAAGTATAGTTTCCACGCGGGTAGAAGTTGCAGACCTGGTGGATCATGCTTGTCAGGTGTGAAAATGTGTATATCGCGCGCAAGATTACCATTCACAAGAGACGAATCGAGACCGTTCGCGATCGACGTCAGAAGAGGGATTAACAGACATATGTTCAGGGCGAGAAGACCTTCAGAAACACGTTCGAGGTGAATATATGCGAGTAAGATCAGTATGCGCACCTCGATTCTTCCACCACGGTCCTTGGTGAAGAAAATCTACAACTGTCCAATGCAGTTCAGTAGGAGCCATCCTGAGTTGAATCTGCAGTGACAGGAATCTCCCCAAAGAACTTTGGATAGCAGAAACCAGGCGGGGCAGCGGATGCCAACGCGCGAAAGGGAAACCAGAAGAGCCAGATTTAAGCGATAAAAAATGACCCGCCGTATTATATCGATTGAAAGGATCCACATTCTTTTCGCACAGGCAAGGGTACAAGCTGTGTGGTGAATTTAGCCGCACTAACTGAGCTCGTTCCCGCAGAGATCAAAGGGCAACCACCGGAGAAATCCAAGAGAAATGCCGATGAAATGGCTACATGTCCCAACCTGATGGGCCACATTGGGCCACATGAGCTCGGTATCTGATAGCATGTCAGTGGGAGTTAACTAGATGCTTTATGCCACCGTGATATTATAGCCCGTGCACCGTGAGCCGTGCGCGCTGCGGAAAACACAGAAATGGTTGGCTCGGATTCATGAAAGTTCTCAATTCAACGAAGGGATGGCGTGTTTTCTTAATCTTTGAAGAAGGTGGTATCAATTTAGACTCGTGGGATAGGCCAGAGGTACACGTACCGAAATCGATAGTATTCTCGTGTAAGGCGGAACGGAGGACAAGGTTGGCCAAGTTACAACCGGCAACCCAACCCCACACTTTCCCCACACTCTCCCCGGCAAAGTCCGACGGACGCTTTGTCGTGTTTGATAGGCTCAAGATAGGCTTGAACCCTACTACAAGTGTAAATCTCCTAAAAATCTCCAGAAGCGCCCCCGAAGGCAAGCGCTAGGCCAGAGCCATCGGACTTTTTGACGTATATATGGACATGATTCATACGGGACCATCTATAGATCCCTCCCGACATTATTACAATTTAAATAAGTATCGCGCACTGATCTAACACGCGCGGGCATGCATAGTAATCGTACTTGAGCTCGTGCTATCGGAGTCTTGATACTGCCTTTTCATATGATAGTACTCTTCGTGTTTGTCTGTAATTGATTTTGCGTTTATGGTCTCTGGTTCATCCACCACAACGGAAACGACCGTCGTATATCGGATGCCTTCAGATGCAGCTGCGCCTCCCATAACTACTAGATCGTTAGGTTTCTGGTCGCCATCAAACAGCGCCGCTGTTTCTTCCAGAGTGCGACCTGCCACGCCCATCCCGTTAGAAATTTTACTCTCTTCAGCATGACCAAGTGACCACTCACCTTTGGTTTCCACGACAAAAAAGAAGACAAAGAGTAGTTCTAGCACGAGCCAACCGCAATATACCGTGTAATACCTCCATGCTATTGCTTTAAGCGCCCAAGGATTGACAAATTGATTAAACGCCACAGTGGCTACTATAGTAATGTTCTAATAAAGTTGCTGTCAGGCCCTGACATAAACTGGAACATCAACAACGGAACGGCTCACCATAACCGCGAAACCTTTCGCGCGAATCCGGAATGGTAGAATCTCCAGGGTATATGCAACCAAGATGGGGGTATACGCAATGTTGTAGAAGAGGAAGAACAAGAAAATAAGGGGTATAGTTGCTTTCGCTGCAGAGATATTTTCATCTCTCTGATACAAAGCTGTGGTGATAGAACATGCAACTAAAGCTATAGTTTCAATCGGGTGAGTAATATCCTGAAATAACAAATGCTATTGTCGTACTAATGAGCATCCCCGCATTGGAAACGAGGAAGAGTGGTCTCCGACCCGCGACGTCGACCAGCATAGAAGCAGCCATGGCAATTACAAAATTAAAGACCTAGAAACAGGGTACAAAGTTTCGCGTTCTGTACAACATGTTCGCCGAGTAGATAATACACTTACCTGGAGGCTTCCGTTCACGATTGACTTGGTCACTGTGTCCTTAATCCCGACGCCTTCTAGAACGAGACCAATATAATACGTAGCAAGCCCGTTACCGCTGCAAAAGGATGAACATTCAGCTTACTTCCTCGGACGAAAGTTGGACGCGCACCTCCACTGAGAAAAAATAGCAATGGCCAGGATTATCCTCATCCTCCTTCTATTCCCAGCAGTTGTGAACAGCGAGAGATACGAGGTACTTTTATTGATCTCCTCTTCTATGCGAATGGCATGCCGAATCTGTGCCATCTCAAACAACACCAGCGGATCCTTTTCGTTACCAGTGCTTGTATGGTACTTCGCAAGAACTGCAGCCGCCCGGGACTCCTATACCATCGATTAATAAAGTTCAGGTAAGACGTCGAATCAAAAACTCCACGCACCTCGCCCTTGGAGACAAGCCAGCGAGGCGACTCCGGCATAAACCACACAGTTATAATTTGTATTACAGGAAGCAATGCCTGAACAACGGTAGGGACTCGCCACGACCATGAACTACCTCCCGCACGTTCAAACGCTCCGAGGCATATCCAGGCAGAGATGATGCTTCCAAAATACCAACATGAGTTGAACATGGACGTAATGCGCCCTCGCTTGTTTTAGAAAGGGAGAGGTAAAATATTTTAGAATCACTAAGAATGACATTGAAGGAGAAAGTACCTGTGTGGGGTAGGACAACTCGATTAAAAGTAGAGGGGAGGCATTTTGACAAAAAGAAAGCCCAATACCGACTATACGTGAATGAAATAGAAGTTGTGCATCAGCATGACAATTCATCGAGATGAACAAAAACCACTGACTGCAGAAACGCGCTCCAATAAACATCGGCACATTCAGAGCAGACGTCTGCAACGCCACACCAAAGCACATAATTATACTACCCATGAACAATGCCGCTCGCCGGCCTAGTATGTCTGAAACGTAGGGTGCCGCGGGAAGACTTGTGAGGTTGCCGATAAATTGCGCAGATATTATGAGGCCTGTACATAATCAGATAGATGCTCGACCCCCCAAAACAGAGCCAGTCTTGTCACCTAAACGCCAGCCCCTGGGTTTATGAAAATAGGTTTGCCAATCAGGTAGAATCTGAAGGCCTAAAAATGACATTGATTCGTCAGTACACTATCACGATAGGCAGGCGCAAACAGATACTCACCATTGATCAAAGACGAATCGAGTCCATTAGCAATGGATGTCATTAAAGGAATTAGAAGGAAGAGGTTGAGCATGAGGATACCTAGAGTTTAATTAAGCTCGTGTATCAGAGTCTGTGCGAATGAAGGACGTACCCCTGTTCTTCCACCAAGAATTTTTGTAGACAAGGTCCCATATTGACCACTCCAAAACGTTTTCGGACAGCGCCATCGCCGTCGGTGTTGAAGACACCCCGGGAACGCTGTACCAATCTGTGCTGGGCGAGGGTGCAGAGGTATGTCAACCAAAGCGCAGAGTTTTTCTTTGTAGACACTTATATCCTATGGATAATTAGTCCACCTTAAGCGCATATGTCATAAAATACCTTGGGAGCCTGTATGTTTAGCTCGTTACTTCCGCCTGAAGGCGCAATTTGCGCCGTTCTGGTAAGCAACGTCTGAGCACTGAGAAACGCCGTTAGGGAGGCCTCGATGCACTGCAATCAGTGCATTCATGTCCTCTAGGTGATTAACATCGAGCAATCTCCACTGCGAATCCCGCCAACAGATAGACTTTTGACTAGAACCAATGACGAGTATGCTCGTTTTACAGCGAGTTTGAGCAGGGAACTGGAATCGGAGGCAAGCAGGCACCGTGGTATTCATTCACTTGGACCTGTGGACGGCAGTTGAACGGGCATCGAGGCGACGAAAAGCAAGCGAGAGTTCGCTTAGGATATAATTAGGTCCACCGAGCTTGAAAAAAATAACTCACAGGTGAAACGATATATGTCCATACCAAACGGAATGTAGGACCATGATTGACCTGAAATCCCCCCAAAAAAACGCTTCTGGCGCGCATACATAACCAAGTACTGGAAGAACCAAGTACCGGAAGATCCGCATATGTTTCTGCGAAAAAAGTAACAAACTCTGAAGATGACAAGAGGGAAAAGCAACCAGAGACAGAGAATACGCAAAGTTATATCTTCCGAGGTGCCCCCTTTGTGCCGCTAATGGCGGTAGTGACATTATATATTGCGATGGGAAGTCGTGAGGTGGGCGGAGGGTGGGGATCATCGGAGGGTAGACGCTGTGCTACAGCCTGAGTAAAGGTCGGTGACAATGCGCACGAAGGTTGCTGGGCATGGCAGTCTAGTGGAGTGGGACTGCAGAGCAGAGAGAAACACGATTTCCAGGTTCAAGTTTTCAAGGTTCAATATTACAGTCATTGTCTGGATATATAACGATGGCTGGGAGTTGACAGGCTACCGCGTCAGGTCATATTCTTCACTCTTCAAAATCGAGAAAATACCTACATATTTTTTGGTCAACCATTGACATAGATTCCAAAAGTATGACAGGAAGACTCACAATAACTTGATATGCACAGAGAAGCCTACCTCAGCACAGTGAAAGACAAAATCCCGTGGATTCTGACGCATATATCCAGGTCCAGAGCTAGTCAGAGTGTTTGTACCCCGAGAGACAAGTGAGGGCCGTACACCAGGTACACAGTGAGCTCGCGCCACCAGTAACTTTATCTCGACGCGTTACATTTTCAAGGTGGCAAAACAGAAAGCGAGCCCTTCAAGCCCTGCCATCGTTTTTAATGCAGAACATCGTCGTGCAAATTGCATGCAATGCTCAATGGACGCGTACGACGATGAAAGATGTGAAAAAATGCCTGGGCGTGGGGGCACATATCTCTTAGCTCTGTTCAGCGTTGGTCGAACGCCAGTGTGTGTTGGTCCAGTGTTGGTAGTAGAAAGCATGCCACCGACGCGACGCATGGCCGCGACGCGATCGAATGGTTTCCCACGAAGCCCCGGCCTCATCCGGAGACTCTAGATCCTTCGGTCGCGAATAAATATATCGGCGCAGTCAAACCATGTTACAAATTTATATAGGGAAGCGGCCCCCTTGATATTGGAGACTGCGCGGATCCAAGTAACAAGCTGCAGGGTATCCAAGAGCAATACGACGCGCCGGCAGCTGGAACAATCGAGAACCCATTGCAGGACGTTCAGAAACAAAGCTCGAATGTTCAATTGCCAAGAGTGCAGTGACAACTGCAATGATACCAAGAGGCGGGGGTTCCATGACAAGCGACTAGAACAATTTAATGGGTCTCTTGGTACAAGCGTTGGCGCCAAGTTGGCGCCGCCATATCGTCGCTGTCACTGACAAATAAGCAAAAATTCACATCCGGTCGAAGCTTCCTGTCATTGTCCA
Organism: Hypholoma fasciculare; assembly: GCA_016801325.1. Taxonomy (NCBI): domain Eukaryota; kingdom Fungi; phylum Basidiomycota; class Agaricomycetes; order Agaricales; family Strophariaceae; genus Hypholoma; species Hypholoma fasciculare. The sequence goes on from JAEKIV010000062.1 coordinate 50,315, forward strand.
AGCTTCCGAGGTAAAAAAAGAGCATTAGTAAAGAATCATGCGTCAAGTGTTTCAGTCATATCATATGGCTAAGCCATGGGTTGTCAGCTAGCCAGATTCCAAGAACACACCACAATTGTAAATGGCACAACAAGGTAGAGAGCGTAATGTATATACAAATTAGACGCACCGACGAAGACAGTATATCCCAAACAACACTAATAAACTTTTGTAAGAATTCACGCAGAGGTTGAACAGTGGTAGAATGTCATTCAAACGAGTTCAAATGATATTACCACAGGTTCGGAAGAAATCGGGAATGATCAGCTCTCAAAGAATAACGGGGTATGATGGCCGAAAGAAAAGAACCAGGGGGTGAATCAATGAGCACTGGGAATAAGTGTTCTTCATACAATCCACAAGTTGTCCATTACGTTGTTTACAACGCAAGTCCGAGCAATGCAGCACCGATACCGAAAGCACCTGCCAAGGCAGCATTCACCATGTTTCCAGTAGCAGATGAAGCAGTGGAGCTGGTGGTGGCGGCAGCCGAGCTAGTAGAGGAAGTAGTAGCAGCCTTGGTGGTAGTGCCAGTAGTGCTAGAAAAAAACCAATTATAAACACAGGTAATGTCAGAATATTTGATACGTATGTACCTAGTGGTACCAGGAGCAGTAGACGTTGTGCCGACCGCCGTGGTAGAAGTTGTACCAGTGGTAACGACAGTAGTCCCAGAGGCGGTGGTGGACCCAGTGCCTGTGGACGACGAGGTGCCAGTCAAGCAGGAGGTATCGCCTACACGTAGGCATGAGAATGAGGGTTTATAATAGATATTCCTGCCGAGACTTACTGCTGGACTGAGTGGTGAAGACACCGGACTGAGCGAGGGTACCAGTGCTATCCTTCAGGTCCAAACCGAGCTGGGTGTCTGCGAAATGATCAGTTTGATGTGAAGGGTGCTTTAGTTTTGCACATACTGGCAGTGATGTTGACGGTCCAAGTGAGCGAAGTAGTGGTTTGGGAAGGGAAGCTGAGGAGAGCGGCGGCGGAGGGCTGATTGCCAGGGAGAATACTAGAAAATCCGCGTCAGACAGGACGAATAATAGATTGGGTAAGCATGCTCACCTCTACACGAACAAGAAGAATGACAAGTAAGCTCGGAACGTACGGGGGTATCAGACGTGGCTACGGACCAAAAAGTACGGGGCTGCAGCCAAAGTGTGAGTGCGGAAAATACACTTGTTTCAGAGGACACATACGAGTTCCTCCGGACCAGGAGATCAGGAGAGGCTGGCAAACGACGGCGGAGAGGCTGCATTGTTGGGTGAGACGACGTGGTGGTCAAATGAGGTGAGATGCGTACGGGGTATTGACCATGAGCTGAGCCATGGCATTAGATGCGAGCAGGAGAGCAGCGGCGGCGGGGGCGAAAGCAGACTTCATGGTTGGGGAAGGAGGACAAGCTAACGTGGAAAGCAAGCAACTGCCATCAAATTTATCGACCCATGGCTCCATTTGCCGGCCCCAAATAACCGTCAACAAATCCCTGCGCCTTCCCACCGTCCACGCTCTTATCGCGCGCCCTCTTGTTCAACTCGGCTCTGCTGACAGTCAGCTAACTCTTTACTTGATTTCAGCTTTTCACCTGGGCTGCTGCCTGAGGAAAATGCAACACCATGCCCGACTGGTGTTATCGTGCCCCTGTGCGCTGTCGCTGGCAATGAGCTCGATCGATCGACGAACAAAAATTAAGCCAGGCTCCTTCCAGGCATGCCGCCGCCGCAGCCTGCATTCATAATCACACGCGCCGCGCGTCGAGCTCGTCATGCCATCATAGTCGGTGCCATTACGGCTCCATCATCATCATCTCTCCCAAAAAAGTCCAGCCGCATGTGCGCTTGCGGAACGCTGTGCTCACTGTCTATCATGCATAGGAAAGTTTGTATGCTATGAATCCTCTTTCCAAGCCGCGATGATGGTCGCCAAGTTGGCTAAGATTGCTATTTCGAGCTGAGACAACTCGCTCAAATACGCACTCAGCATGCATGTGGGTATAAATAACTTGACAAGCTGGTCGGATAGGCTGTTTTGTTCGTCCGTAGGCGCTATGAAAATCCTAATCATGGTTCTAGCATAAGAATCTGCAGAATAATCTTCATATAAGGCAGATGACTATATAAATGGCATAGCTGAGTAGCTCTGTCCGAACTGATAACTGTACTAAGATAAGCTAAAGATTAGAATACATCGACTGAGACATATTATGGCCTCGGGCGCCTAGGTATCGTGCGTAAACGGTAACGTAAAAGCTATGCAAGTATATAGATCGTCTGTCAGTCCGTGCAGAGTCCTCTGGAGCTGTCGGAGAAAGCCTTTGAATAGAAATGTCCATTATACCCAACACGCGCCCACCAGCGCGCTGGCGAGGCAGATCAGGGCTGCCGCGATGTTCTTCCTAAGGTCCATCCGCGCGGAGCCCGCACCCGAATCGGAATGCGCAGCCGCTGCGCTTGTCCCTGACGGGTGTGCGCTTGCGCCCGATGTCGAGCCGGCGATGGCAGATGATGTCACTGCGGCACTTGTTGTCGGCGTCGCGATCGCCGTGGTGTTGTTCACAGTGGAATTCAAGTTGGAGCCGGATCCCGCGTCCCCAGAGACATCTGCAAGCAAAGAACGTCAGGAGAGGCGGCAAATTCTGGGAACAAGGGATGTGCTCAGACATTGTGCGAAGGTGGGCAGGGTGTAGTTTGTCTCGAGATATGGGTGCGAGACGTTGAGGCCCACACCGACAGGTACGATGTTCTGTTTGAACAATGCGTATCAGCAGGAGCACATACATAGATTTGAAAGGGGGCATACGGCGAACGCTTTCTTGAGGAGAGGATAAAATTTCATGGCCTCCGACATCGTATAGTTGTTCAATTCGTGCGTCAATATGATCGTGCCAGCCTAGACGCGCAACAACCATCATTCCTCAAAAGCACAAAACCAGAAAAATGGGATTACATACAGTCGCGAAGAGTCCGCTGTCTGCGTCGTCTATCATCTTCTGATAGTTGTTGTCCACGTCTTCAGATGTAATGCCTGGTGTGAAGCCAAATTCCCAGTCGTCGGAATCATACTTCCAAAGTATGGTGCGGAGTCCCATGCCGTTCGCAATCGCGCGAATGCGGTCGTCGATGTCGCCGAAAGGAGGCTTCGGTAAATGGTCAGTAAATTCATGTCAAGTGTAATCTCGCTTTGGACTCACCCTCCAGCATGTCGGTGTCACTCCAGTGACCAGTTTTATTGCCTGAAGCTGTGATAATATTAGTGCTTGAGAGGTTCCTTTGAGCACGAATATTTATATTTCTTACAGCTTTGATTTCAATCAGCTCGGTTGAAAGAGTCTTTGAAAATAAGGATGTACTTACTGTAATATAATTCGGCGAATGCGTCTTCGCTCGCAAATGAGGTCACTGTTCACATATCAGTCAGACGAAAACTTCGTTATAATTTACGGGTAGCCTACTGTAGTGGTGCGACCAGGTGTCTACAGTGGATAGTTATCACGTCAATACATCGTGCTTCGATGAAAGAATGCGCGGGGGACTTACGAACGCAAATCTCGTGCCCTGGTAATGTTAGCTTCTCACAAATCACCCCTCAGTAAATTGACTCACCATCTGTGACCGCTCGCTGAGCTTCCAGCGGCCAGTCCATGACATTGCTGCCGATATAGAACATCGCTGCATCGGCCAATAAGCGCCGGCGCCTACACCATCATCCTATTAATAGAATACGCACTAGCTTTCTGCTCCTGCGCGGTGAGATAATCATAGAACGCATTGTGCGAGCAGTTCGGCCCGTCGTCGAATCCGTATCCGAGCGTTTGCGGCTGTAAATAGAGAGATGAGCGCTCCTCTATGAGCACACTGCACTGTGTCCTAGCTCAAATGAACATCTGGACGGTCTCCTCACCTCAGGCATCGCCGCGATGTCGGGCGCCAACCCCGGCGCCTTCGGGGTCGTGCATTTGGAGAACGTCCACCAGCAGTCGGGATCGCTCGACGGGTAGTTCACGCCGCTGAAGTCGCCGCTCAGCGTCCCCTAAGAATCAGACAAATATAAACGCGTGAGTCGCGGCGTTCTGTCGCCACATAAAATGCATGTTCCACGCGCGCACCTTCGGCGGGATATCCGGCACGCTCCCCTGGATAGCGGCCCACTTTGCTCCCGCTGCTGTGTCGCCGGGGACAATGGACGCAGGCCCCCAGATGGGCGGGAATAAATTGTAGGCGTTGCTGACCGGGGGGTAATTATACGGCGTGCATTCTACGTTCGGATCTGCGAGGTGGTCATGAGTTAGTTGGCACTGTTCACGAGGGGCAGAGCGCGAGGGTGCGGCCGTGTTTAGCCGTGTGCAGCGAGTCCCGGCATTCTGCTGGGCGTGGTGCTGCCGAGGTAGCGAGGCTCCTCCTCGATCGGAAAATTACTACCAAAATAGGCCGATCGTCGAACCGGCACGGCACGTAGAGTCCGCACCGAGGCCCAGCAGAGAGAAAAATGCTGGTAGCGGGGAAAACATGACGCACCTGTCAAATTTGCCTCTCCGGCTTCGGTTGTTGGGGCTGCAGCTACGATTGCTGGGAGTGAACAGGCGCTGAGGGTGAGGAATGCCCGCAGTACGGAGAGGCGGTTGAATGCAGAGGGAGGCATGTTTGAGTTGCAGGGTATGATTAAGAGCCTTGAAAAGAGCGTGGTTTGTGAGAGCGTATGCGATTTTGTCGTCGAAGAAAGGGAGAAGAGACGTAGGGTGCGACGGAATCAAGTACGGAGGGCGCTTATATATATTTGCGTTTCTAATTTTTGGCCACGCGGAGGAAATGAAATGGACGAAGGTGCCGAGGGAGGTGGAGTAAGAAAATTGGAAGGCCTGTATGACAAGGCGGAGTGTCGAGGCTGGTGTCCCGCGTGGAGACCGATCCAACTTATAGAGTAGAAAAATGATACCAAGATGTTTGCCAGAGTATTGTAGTATTTTGAGCATCGTCAAGCCGGCATGGGTGAGATAAAAGCAAAGTTTCCTCTCTTCACGGCGCTATTATATTTTTGGTATGTCAAGTCCGCAGAGACGACACAAAAAGACAATTCCTATTTTAAACGGAACAAAAATAGAAAAAACAGAGAGAGAATCTGGGAATCCAGGTTATATTGCTCCCAAAGTGTCGGAATGAAATGAAGGTCTTCAGTAAAATGCGACAGAAGCTTCAGGTGGAAAGGCAGTCATTGGTCAATCAGAGAGTAGAACATAACCTTGTTGGAGTTCATGATATTGGACCTGTCATGCGCAGAGCATAGCCCGCCGCCGACTTTCAAATCCATTCACCTCTTGTGGTGTGCCACTGCCATTTTTTTCTACCCTTACCCCTTCTGAACATTTCAAATGACTTGTGTACTCGGGAATGCAAGTATGGACCAGTGCATTTGCGAGAGTTTCAGCTTAGAACCGAATGAACGAAAGAGATACGTTCAAATTTACAAACCTCTTCTATCCAACTTCGAAATAAAGCTGCTATGGATCTACTCATTTCTAAGACCCAATATTCCCACATTGATTACGCCCATTTTGGCATCTATCTAAAAATAGAAATAAAAGAGGCGTAAGTACCGCTCTTCCACCGGGACCGTCATAATAGGAACTCAGATAGCGAAAATACTTGTAATTGAAGGATAGATAAAGATGTGCCCTATCTCTATCAAGGGTGTGCATTGCTAGGATGAATACCAGGTATGATTATAGACTTTTACCAGCGCAGCTTCGGCTGCCTTCCGGTCGGTCTCCGCCGTCCGCCAGTACTTGAACACCTGTTTACAGACAATGGCAACAACTCCGACTGAGTCCTGATTTGGTCTTGCTGGGCTGTACGCTGGCGGACTTTTTTCTTTCTTTCTGAAAAGCTTGCCGTGATCACAGGATGAAGTGTTTTTGAAAACGTGAGGTCAACGACTCAACAACGTGCATCAGCAGTCAGAATGACTGAGAATGAGTCATATCACCAACAAAACACAGCCCAGCTAGCTTTGAAAGACCCCAACTATCCGTCCAACCTCCACTTTCCGCGAGAACAAAAACAAGTTAAGGTATCGCAATGACTACAAAAATTCAACACCATATACAATACCACCACACTGGCGAACTGTGAAGTAGTACAGGAAGGGTAAAAAACATATATGAGGTGGTAAGCAAACTATTAATCCAATACAATTCCGCGGGTAAAGGTATCCAATGTAGAGTGACAACATACCGAAAACATGGAGCGCATCACGACGACTGAGATCGTTCTTTCATGCGGAGGGTGGTATCCAGACCATAATGATCGCTCACCCACAGAGCATCTCCGCCCTCCCCGATTTTGAGGCCCACACCAATTGTGCGTGGCTCTTCGACCTTGTATCCCATTCCTGGGAGGTAGTATATCTTGTCGAGGCGGTTGGCTGGGTGGTTTCCTTCGTTCTGGCCCTGGAACCCCCATGTCAATCCCCGGTCGTCCCCAATGCTCTTCCGCCACGCATCTCGCAGCCCGAAGCTCTTGCCAATGGTCTCATCACCCTTCCCTATCGCATTCATATCGCCTGCGACCACGCCACCATCTACACCTTTGAGGCGGAGGAAGCGCGAGCACAGTTCGAGCTGCTTCGGGCGCGCAGCGGCACCCTCGGCCAGCGACTCGAGATGCGTGTTTACAATGGAGAGCACCGCGGTGTCCTTCGTCCCGGGGTACGTCATGCGCACCTTCACGCACAGCGCCGTGCGCCACATACCGGTGTTGTAACCGAAGTGGAGGATGTGCGCGTCGTACACGTCGATCGTGCGCGATATGAGCGTGAGGTTTCCGTACGACGCGTCGCGCGGCCACTTGTCGGTCGTGAACGGCGTCACCGCGAAGTAGCGGCGCACCCACGGGTGCGACAGCAGGTATGGTACCACGCGGGCGTTCACCTCCTGCAGCAGGATCATGCACGGCTGGGGCGACGCTTCCCCCGGTTTGCTCGCAAGCAGGTCCTCAAGGTACCCGAGCGCCCCATCGAGACGCGCCTCGGGCTGCTTCGTTTGCATGTCGATGTTCCAAGAAATAATGCGTAGCTGCGAGCACGGCGGCCGCGGACCCGGCGCCTGCCGTGGGCGTCCGTCGCGCGGGAGTGCGCCCGACAGCGTGATATGCTTCCAATCCTTCTTGCTCGGGCGGAACTTGTACACCCGCAGTGGGATGAGCTCCTGTTTCCTCTGCTGCTGCTGCTGTTGCTGCTGCTGTTGCCACTGCCGCTGCTGATACTGCTGATGCAGCTGCTGTTGCTGTTGCCGCTGCTGCTGCTGCTGCTGCTGCTGCTGCTGCTGTTGCTGCTGCTGCTGCTGCTGTTGCTGCTGCTGCTGCTGCTGCTGTTGTTGCTGTTGCTGCTGCTGGCGCTGCGGTATGGCTTGCCTCACTGGGGGCCCGCGCGGAATATCGGGTGGCACCATTTCACTCTCGTCGTCATCGTCTGTGTCAGTCAGGTCTTGCTCCCTCTCGTACTCTTCATCCCCATAGTCACTGAGGTTTGGCGGGATGAAGGGAACCTCGGGCTCTTCACGCTGCGTCTGGTGTATAGGATGTGGGGGCAGGTGCTGGGGCATTGGCATCGATGGTGGTTGCCCAACGGGCGGCACATTCCAGAGTCGTTGAATTGGCGCTCCAAATCGTTGGAACATGATAGGAGTTTAGCTGAAGACGAAGGATGGATTACAATCCCCCTCAAGAGCCTGATGGGCGGTATGTACTATCTACCTGCGGCGCGGAGCGCGCCTATAAGCAATGGAAGGTAGCACCGCAAATGTGTGCGTTCGTCACAGGATACGGAGATCGATTGTCGGCAACATTTATGATAAGTATACCGTGCTTGTTAGACACACCTGGGGAACTGTCAGGATTCAGGATTCGAAATCCAACGCTGTTCTCGGACCAAGTTCCACGTTGAACCTGCCTCAAGGCGCGGTTTCCATCACGCGTCCGCCCACGAGGCAATTTTTCCTCCCACAACATCAGCCGCAAGGCGATCCAGCCTGTCGGAGGCCTACACATATGTTCCCAATTGGCATCGGCAAACGATAAATATGGGGTGGATATATTACGCTGGTGCTTTTACACTGAATGCCTATAGCTCAGACTCCTCCCGTGCTACAGTCTCCTTCACGGCGGACCTATCCTCGACGAACGATTTGAGGATGTTAGCTTTTACCTTGATCTCATCGAGCTTCGATGGGGCGAGGTTGCGCTTCGCAAGAATGCTCCCAAGTCTACGAACACAACGTAACGAACGTAACGCATATAGCGGCGATTAAGCTGCGCACGAGTGGACCTATCACAGAAAATGCTTACCGCTTTGTCTCCTTTTCCACATATTCTACTGAGCCGTTTACGACCTTCTCCATCACGCGAATATAGTGCTTAGATGCGGCGCCAAACGAGCCTGAAACGGTCAGTGCTTCCTGGTATACAGAGTCCCGGGCTGTGGCTGCGGCGGTGAAGAACTTATGGGCCAAAATGTCGAGCTCAGGAAGGAGTCCGGCCTGATAGGAAAGCATCAGAAAGGTGTGCGAGCAACCACGACAGCAGGGCATAACATGTAGAAAGGGGGATGAAACACACCTCGTCATTTAACCCTCCGCCCACAGCACGCTGGGTGCCACATTTCTTGTTCAAAAACTCCACGATGTCCTCCTCCGTGCGTCCGCCCTCGTAATCATCCGGATCTTCCTTGTTTTCCTTAGGGAAGAAAAGAATAGTAGGGAATCCGGAAATTTCGTATTTGGCGCGGACTCTGGCGTTCTTCTTGTCGTCTGCATCAATATTGGCCACGACGCACTGTAAAAAAATCATGGCAATTAGGAAAAAGCAGCCTAAGGAATACAGAGTTGGCGCCTACGTTGGTTTCAGGCAGGAAGGTAGTGGCGACTATGAGATCATGTTTGTATTAGCGATCGTTCGTACATTGCAACAATTGGATTACCTTTTTCATAGAAAGGCTTCAGCTTCTTGCAGTGACCACACCAAGGAGCCTATTCAACTGGATAAATTTGGTTCGCTGACAGGGTCAGCCGTTCTACTCACAGTGAAAGTGACCAGGACGTCCTTGGATTTGTCCTAATAATAGAATTTCAGTTTACGCCAAATTTAAAAAAGAAAAATAAGCATACCAGAACAACATCATCAAAGGTATTGCTATCAAGGATGACAACATCAGTTGGGGGAGGTCCCGGGATCTTCGACTTAATTCCAGTTTTGCTTGTGATGCTGGACAGATGGTCAATACGGCCTCTGGAAATAACACGAGAAATACATACAAGCCCGCCAGACTTTCGAGGTCGCGTCCGCCCTCGTATTTTTCCTCTCCACCCTTTCCGTCGAACCATTTAAGAGCTAGGCAAGGAATGTCAGGCTCAAGCGGCCTCGATAAGTGGACGTTGCAACGAACTTGGGAATCCAGTGACACCGTATTTCTGGCCTAGGGGCTTTCCTTCACCGTCTGCATCAACTTTTGCGACGACTACTTTGTCTTTTGCGTGTACGAAAGCATCTGCTAGTTCTTCGTAAATTGGAGCGAGGTTCTGAATGTTGCGGTCAATTCTAGCGGCATACACCAGTATCAATGGTAGACTCACTTTGCAATGACCACTGTTGACACGCCATGCTCGCGTTTACGTCCATATGATATTTAAAGAAGAGCAGTACATACCACCAGGGAGCGAAACTGCAAGAGATTGTCAGTTGCATGCTACTAGGGGCTTTCGCATTGACAGGACGCACAATTCGACCAAAGCGGGCGTTCCTTGACCAACAATGCTGTCAAAGTTGCCTGGAACAAGGTCGAGCACGTTTGAGGCGCTCGCACTGGCTAGCAGGGCGGACACGAAAACAGATATCGAGAGCAACATAGTGGCGGGATGGAGAATCTGGCTGCACTGACGTGGAGATTTATATAATTGCTTGGTCATCTATTGCCCGGTAGCATCAGCAAGTCCCCGGAGACGGCTTAAACCAGGCTTTCTCAAAGAAATTTGATTTCATCTCACAGCCGTATAGATTCTGCGTTTCAACACCAGCCAAAACCCACGAATTGGCGTCTGCCTGAGAACAGGCGGCTGGGGACTCCGTCGGCGACCTCTACGCTTGGCCGGAGCCGATCAATGTACCACGTGGCTGTGTATTGCCTGATATAGCGCTTTTTTATCGTTTCGACGATCTGTCAGCGTTTTGGTCAGCGTACACTAATATTTCTGCGCTTCCGTCCTTGACTCTTGAGTCATCGTTCTTCAGAGAGCTTTTAAAAGAGCTTCTCGCGCTCATCTACTCACTCATCATACCTTTCAATCAAGCAATCCCCCCCCCAAAAAATGTCCTCCGGAAAACAACGCGCGGATGAGGTTGAAATGGCGGAAGAGGAGGAGGACGAGCAATTCATAACCGAAGATGACATCCTCGAAGAAGTCGCAGTAGACGACGATGACCACCCCATGGACGAAGATGACGACAACGACGAAGCCGACGATGTGGTAGGCGACATGGCCGAAGGCTCATCTGCTCACGTCCAGGACATATCCGTGCAGCACTTCGAAACGCACACTGCTTCCGTCTTCGCCGTCGCCTGCCATCCCACACAACCACTAGCCGCCTCCGGAGGCGAGGACGACCTCGGCTACATCTGGGACATCACAGACGGCGAGATCATTGTCAAACTTACGGGCCACACGGACAGCGTAACGAACACGGCATGGAGCTCGGACGGAGAGATGCTCGCGACCGGTGGCATGGATGGTCGCACCCGCATATGGCGCCGTGTTGGAAAAGAAAACTACAACACTTGGGAATTTTTGACAGAACTCCAGGGTCCCGATGAGGTCACAGTACGTCGCTGCCGTCTTTGCGCATGTCCCAATTATTCTAAATAATATTTATCATTCAGTTTTTGAGATGGCATCCCAAGGGTGCAGTCCTACTCGCCGGCTCAAACGACTCCACGCTATGGCTCTGGCAGCGTATGCATTACTCTTCTTCATCATTGATATCCACCACTCATAGTGCTTCCAGTCCCTTCAGGTAATACCATGCAGGTGTTCTCTGGCCATACAGGACCCGTCAACTGCGGTGAATTCACGCCTGACGGCAAGCGCATAATATCTGGGGACCAGCAGGGCAACCTGATATTCTGGGACCCGCGCTCCTCTGCTCCGCTATTCAAACTCACTGCCGAGGACGCGCGCTTCGACCTCGACGGAATCGTCTCGCTCGCCGTGAACCCTGCGTCAACGCTCGCCGTCGTCGGGGGAGCCGCAGGTGGCGTACGCGTCGTTTCGCTGAGTAAAGGCAAGGTCATCAACGCGCTCGGTGGCCACGCGGAGGGTGAGAGCATCGAGGCGATTACGTTTGTCGACCTCAGTGGGGTTGGGGCGGACCCCAACGCGCCCGGCGTCGTTGTAACCGGTGGGACGGACGGAAAGGCGCTTGTCTGGGACTTGTCGACGATGCGCCAACGGAGCCTGCTTAAGCACGATGTACGTTCGTCTTTTAGTCTGTTCTTTGCTCATTCTCATAACTTTGCCACGCAGGAACCGGTCACCGCGCTCGTCACGCTCCCAGCACCCAAAGCCCACCTTTTAGTTTCTGCATCGGCAGACGGCAGCCTGCGAACATGGGACGCACGCGACGGCAAGCTTCTGCGGACGCATACAGGGCACAGAGCCGCCGTCCTCTCTGCCTCGCTGGGCCTGGACGGCTCAGTCGTGGTGAGCGGTGGGGATGACAGCTTGTGCATGGTGTTCACCACAGAAAAGGAGGAAGATGAATAGATGTTGTATTTATGTACTTTTGAGGTCGCTTTCGCATATTTAGACGCAACTGCTGTGATTTTCTTCGCCATGAATACGGGGAAATCCATAATTGGTATGAGAGATTCTATATTAGGATAACCTCAATGGGTTTGAATCGCAAGCTCAAGCTTCATCATCGGTTCAGGAAAAGTAAAATACATCAGGCAGTGCACAGAATGCACAATACTAAACCCTGAATACAGCGGAAACAGCTGCTCGAAGCCAGGAAAGAAGGAAGACATTGTAGCAAAAGAAAATCCTAATTCATTACATAAATAAAGTGTGCGATAACAAAGTAGAGATTCCGTATTGTCCTTGTAGTAGATAATAAGGCACTAGTAATTACAGTTCAGTGTATAAGCACAACAATGATAATCCTCCAGCAGTAGATATACGATATACGAAATAGAGTTAGAAATAAGATATAGCACCGACCTCTTACATGTCCCATTCATCCCAGATCGCTGCAGCCTCGTTGGTAGGTGACACCAGCCCAATTTCCTGCGTCTCTATCAGCTCCACGATCTTCTCGCTGACACCTCCCCTGTCGTCTTTGCCTCCGCGCATCGCGATTAGCACCGGGTCGTCTTTAGACATGTATGGACCGGCGTATAAAAGGCGCATGTCCTGTCCCTCGATAACTTGCACGATCCGACTGGTCGTGGTATTGCGGATTTCGATGAATTCCGGCGAGATGAGCATAATGTTCCCGTTACGGTATGCGTACGAAGTCGCTTTGACCTCCCACTTGATGTACCCACTGTGGCGAACGGGGACACCGCGTTTGTTAATGTAGAAGCCTATCTCTGCTCTGTTTGTGAGCTACAAAAGCCGGGACAGCGGTCAAAAATATGTGCACACCATCGTAGATTACGAGAAGCTCGTTTGTGTTGGCCGTGACATAGCCGAGTGGTTTGAGGCCTGCAACGCGCTCCTTCAGAGCTGCCATTGGTGGGTGATTGCCAGCATCCCGGAATTCCGGAACTATCGTGACGGGAGAATCTGAAATACTATAAAGCGAAGTGAATCACAGCGTAGTAAGAACTCGAAAGTCACCAGAGAAAACGTCTGGAGGCTTACTTAGTCGGATCCAGCGTGACAATCCCTGTGTTCGTACACACTCCAATGGTTTTTGATAAACCAGCGATATCATGTGCATCTTTCGGAATATATCCCGGCTACAGCCATGATTTTGAGGCAATTCAGCGTCTCCCAAGAATATTTGGTTATACAATTACCCACCTGACCACAAGGCTTAAAAGCCTGCATCGTAGCTGTGCCCGATTTCCTCGAAGCAAGTAATGACTCGGATGAACTCACAGCTTCAAAAACCTGCAAATTCAAAGAGGTTGCCATCCTTCGCTTTGAGGAGACTACCACTATGAGTACAGTTAATACCATTGCTGCCCAGAAAACACAATATCCACTCACGCATAGACCGACCACCAACATGAACGTGCTTGAAAAATGTGACATTGGTATCGCTGCCTATTACGCGCTCGACCGAGTTTCCAGGCGTGTGTTTATCCGCCTCCGACCCCGCCAATCTGCGAACAAGCGTACCCAGCGAACAGGAAACGAGCGAAGATTCGGCATGGATCACGAGGCGATTGTATTCCTTGCCTCCCCATGTCGTCAAAGCGGCCAGTGCCGTGGCATTTCTGTAATTTAGTATGCGCTGGAACTCTGCCAAACGGTGAGATAACACACGGAGATGGGGAGAAATAAACCCACTTTCTGAAGTGGCAGGACCAACATAAATACCAGTGCCACAGCCAACAGCGAGGTATCTGCGATTCGGGGAGCCGTAGGCTATGAAGAAACTAGATGAGCATGGAATGCTTGATATCATTATGATGGGCTTACCGAATGGAACGGCACATGAAATTCTTCCCGTAATGGTCACGGTAACTTGTTTGGAAGGATCCCTTTGCGGTGACCGAAAGAATCCATCTGTGAGAGTTTGGGGATTAAACCACTATGCAGGGAGCAGTTGATTATCGATTAATTTCATGAGATATGAATAGACAATACCATATTTGCGTCTTGACGAGCCTTGTGCACCCCAATAGCGTCTACAAAAGCATTATACCACTTTTTACGTTGCGCATCACTGTTCACGTATAGCGTATATCTCCGTGTCGCCTTATTTCCCGCGTGGAATATCGTGAAGGGATATATTGGGACGTCCTGGGTTCGAAAACTGTCGAGAAGACCGCTCCCATCACCGGTCTTTTCCTTTCGTGTTTCTGGTGGAGCAGTGAATGACCCCAGGCGGAGAAAAGCTAGTGGCATCGGCTAAATATCATGTATTAAGCGTGAACAGATGCTCCGAGGATATGTGGTGGACGAACTCGGGACATCAGAATCCGCCTTACTGGGCCATTAGGCTGTTTTTCTTCCCGAGAAAGAATAACTAGGAATTGGGATCAGCGTTAAATTACTCACCCAAAAGGTCTGTACTCACAGTAGTTATCCAATAAAGCAGCGACTAAATCTGCCCACTTCTCGGAAAACCCTGTCTCTGTTCGTCCACGCCTGAGCACCGAGCTGGTATACACCAGAGAACGACTGTCATCATATAGATCCATGTCCTAGTATCGTGAGATCGTAGTTTGGTTGGCGGAATTGGCAGCACGTACGATTATCTCTCCTTTCTGATACTTCAAACTTTCACAAAGACCCCAGAATTTCACTTTGCTTTCAGCTGCTTCAATACCCGGCTGCGTGCTCTTGACACAGTCTTTCAGAATTGTCAAGACAATGGGAAGAGTTTCCAGGTCTGGGTGGTCATATTCTGTTTCGGTCAATCTAAGGATCTCCGACAGGAGGAGTATAAGGCGAGGGAGTTTGGTGACCGGTCGGGAAAGGAAGGTAATCAAGTCGCGCTTTCGTATTCGAGGATCTTCAGAAACAGATTGAACGAATTTCTCGTACGCAGGATTCAATTTGAGCTGTTTTCGATGATAAGACTCTGCAAGGGGGTACCGCTTGATGTATACTTCATATGTAGAACGAAAGTCAGATTTGAGAGTAGCTAGGGATGATTGAGCGTCGGGAAACAAATAAATGTTTAAGGAAGGGACTCACTATCTAGGAAGATGTCCGCGACTGACTGGATCAAAGGATGCTGTTCGCGTTGACGAGAGAAAAGGGCGGAAAGAAGGCGTTGATGATAAGCAACGATTTCCGATAAATTCCCGAATACTTCATTGATGAATGCAGACAAACGAGGCTCGCGTAGAATGGGAGGATTCGCTTCACGAAGCCCTTTAATGAAGATCTAAACGGCTTGATCTTAAAAAAGTGAGATAGACTAAAATTTCGATCAACTTACGTCTTGTACTGCCTCTAGATCAGCCACATACTCCCGCTCAGATTTGATGACTTCAAATATAACGGATTGTCTTTGAACTTCCTGCTTTCCTAGAGCGTCCCTCGCTTCTGGGGGCACAAGTCGGTGCCATTCTTGCTCGTTTTCAGGTAGTTTTCCGGACTGGAAATGAAGCAGGGCTTCATCTGAAGTGAGACTGCAAGGCTAACTTTGGTATATGATGCGAAGAGAAGAAATAATTAAATTGGTACACACGATAGATCTGCTAATGATTTCCCCAGCTCTCCTTGACTAAGTTCAGCTCCCTGTAGATCAAATAAGTCTTGGAAGATTCAATGGGACTGGAGGGTTTCTACTTCTCCGGAACCTGATGAATAGTCGTTATGTGCATTGTAGGATGAGGCGAAGGAAGACACTGAATCATTGTGGGGCCTGCGGTGAGGATTCGATGACGAGTACTGAATACCGAGTTCGCTCTGGCTGTAGTGATGATGTACCGGTCTTTGCGCACTGGTGAGCAGGTAGTTTTGTTCCCCATAGAAAACCGGCTCTGGAAAGGGCACCCTCTGCTGTCGCATGCTATCGTATGGCATTTGATTTTGCTCTTGGTAAGTTCGTGGATCGTTCATAGATTGGACGCGCGGGCGTGGGGGTGGTGGTGGGGGTGGTGTATTAAGATTCCAATATTGATCGTATGCTGGGGGTGCCACCTCGACCGTGTATACATCGCTACGAACTGCGGGTCGCTGTGCGCCGGGCGGAAGGCTGGGAACGGCTGTTCGCCGGTTGCCATACATGGATGGCGGTGTTGACAGAAAGACGAGGAAAACTTTGCCACAAAGTCATCGCCGCCATCCGACTATGTCATCACTTGTTTGGCCGTTTCCTACATCTGCATTAGCCGTCGCGTCATTGTGGATTCGACATGGATTCGATGCCAGCTCGCTCCGGGGCACATGCGTCGATATATATCGAAATGAAGAGGATAATCTGAGAATACTACGAGTAGAATATCTGCAGCGAATTTATACCTGTCAAACGGTAAACCCATCAATGCCACAGCGCTCGGAGCCATCAATAGCCATCAAATCAATCCAAATGACTTTCTTAAGACGGGCGCTCACTGCTTGCTAACTTCAAATTTGTTTGATACTTACTTATACCAAAGCATTTTTATCATGCGATCAAGGGAATGTGACAATCTGGAAATAGAGTAGAGCAAGAACTCTTTATAAATTTTGTATCAGAATACTCTAACACAGTTGAGCTTGTTCGGCGTGATAATCTTCTAAGATTTGCCAGGGGGGTGATTGCAGAGCAAACATCCCTTCCACAAACCTGTTATGTATAGGAATACACCTGCCAGGCCTGCTAGTGTTGTGCTAGTGCGTCGAGTCAGTGGCGCCTGTGGCTGTGTACGCACTGCGGAGGCGGCTCACTCGCCTTCAGTCACTCCCTTCAAACAGTCGCTGACTCTGAACTTGCCATTACACAGATCCTCGGATACAGCGATTGATTTCAAATGTTCTATGGTGCATGCAATTTGCACAACAGACTCAGCCTCACGTCTCTGCAGCTCTTGTGCCAGCTCCATTCAAACCTCAGAAATTGAAATAACCAGTGCCCGCGCAATTATTCCGGTGCCAGCTGGATCAATTGGAACCGCCTTTGAATGGAAGTACACTGGATACAAACCTCTCAGTCTTCAATTCGCAGTGTTCGCCAGTGCCGTAGCTACTGTCAGAGGCAGGTCTATTCGAGGGTTGGCATTTCACCACCGCGTCAATGTGCCACCTACAGAATACTTGGGATTTTCTTCAATGCTATGGCTGACTGTAGATGCATGGATACTCAGTTGTATGAACCTACACAGAGACCTACAGAGACACATGTGGTCCTATGCAGACCGCCCCGCTTCCACCGAGTTCTGTTCCTGGGGAGCGCGAGGGTTGGGTCCTGGTTGGTCATTTTGTCGGCCTCTTTGCTGATTTCTGTGCAAATTGAACCTGAAGCCCTGGTCTAGCCTGTTTGAACGCTCTTGAACGCCTAGCGAATATTAACGGGCCCATAATCAACTCAACGAGTGATCATCGGAAAAACAGATTGTCAAAAGTGTTTGTCCCGGTGCTCCGGAGACACATTGCCTGAAAAGGAGTCTGTCCCGGTGCATCGGAGCTGGATTTAGCCGGATCAAAACCTTTCGAGTCGCTTTCATAGTGGTAAAGCACTTGAACGCGCTCTACTGCAAAATACCTCAGAAATACGAGGAGCACACAGTCTCCGGGAGCAGAAATGTTATCAGAGACACGTCCTTAATATGAAAATAATGCAAGTCAGATCTAGAGGGAGGACGACGCCGGATGATGCGCCGTAGGAACTTTTCGAGATAGTACTCATGCTAACGATTTATCGATCCAGCCGGTGATACTGATTTTCAGTTCTGGAAAAGGTGCTGAAATTTAAGAAGGCAAATGGCAGCAGGGTTTGATTTTTTCTTGATATATATCTTTCTGATTTTATGTCGGCGAAATTCTTCCACGAGGTTCTTGCTATTTTTGTGGAGCTCCCACAACGCCAACGCAATCTAAATTTACAACAGTGTGCCGTCATATGTATATAATTCTACCCATGACGCCTGGAGCTCCTGAAATGGTCGGGCGTTTTCAGAAAAATAATATGATTGTTTTACACACTCAAGCCGGCAAATACGAAAACTTCCAAGAGATATGCAGGCGGGGAGAACGCAAAAAAGCAGGCCGGTTCTTACAAACTAGACAATGACCTCGAAGCCAGTACTGAATGTTTCTTCAATGAGAGCTTACGGCCGTTAACACGAATTTATTCATTTAAATAAATACGCTGAGCATACTATGAAGCGCATGTCTTCAGTGAGGCCTAATTTTTGTGACGACGTACTAACCATATTCAAAGCAAGAAAAATTATGCATAAAATAAATGACCGAAATACCACCTGAAATGAAGACCCTCAGTACGACCTTCTCTGATACTCCAACTCTCCATTGGGAGGATTGTGCTCTGCATCCAAAAAAGTCAATGTCAAGAAACGCAAGCACGGAGAAAGCTGTTGTGTGGGGAACGATAACTTCCATTGGGGACGGCCATATTGTGCAGATTTAAGGAAGCATCAACATTTTATATGCTGATATATTGCAGGATGACGTGCCATGAGCGAAATCTGGCGGAAAGAGGCGCTATTTCTGCGTGATAGTCTCCGCGAACCGGGCACACAACGAGCTCAGACCATTTATTCTTAGCGGGATTATTTCTCTCAAAGGAAGTTCAGCAAGGGGAATACATAGTTTCATTAGCTAGAGATATTTTCTGTTACATCGCGAATAAGTACTAGTCGGGGAACGACCGATAAATCTGATTATACATCGACTTCCTCTGAATTTAAATCGAGATGCCTGTGTATTTGCAAGATCACATCCTTACACTTTTTATAAAAGAAATCTGTTTCTGCGTATTTCTGTTGAACATCCGCACCTACATCGGTGCCTCCTCATCGCACACTATCGACTATAATATTGGTAGATTCGTCTGATTTCCTGAGGTTATCTAACGTTTCAATAATATTGAGCTCGGATGAGAATTTATGCATCTGAGAAGTAACTGGGCATTTCTGCTGCAAGTACAGCGCCTTGAGAGATTTGAGTGCACAACACAAGTCGATCGGATCGGGAGCCGTAACGATCCCGAACGTCGGCCGAGGTAAGATTCATCCACTATCCAAGCCTCTCCAAGACTTCCTGGCCGCTCCTGACCTAGTCAAATGTCTATTTTAATCCAACACGATGCCCGATGAGGTCAGAATTATACCAGTCGACCAACAGTCGACTACGTATGTATAGTCCACCTCTCGTGGTTTTCTCGTGGTTTGGCTCGTGGGTTGCATGGATATTGAAATCGGGGATCATACATACGTGATGAGATGTGACAGTCCAGGCCAAGCTTGATAGAATGAAATTCATGGTTGTGCCACATGCTACCCTCTGCTACCGTTTGTAGCTGTGGACGACTCGGACGAGTTGCGGACGAGGCACCTATCCCACGTGAGAACGGACCTTCGAAATAGGAACTGAGATCGAACAGAAATTCCATCACCCTCATCATCATCTCATGCCGGTTCTGCGCAACCTCTCCAAGTTATTTATGTTTGGCAATAAATTCATAGATCTCGTTTGCGCAAAATATCGGTGCTTCTTTCTCTCGCTCTATCCACCATGAGCACCGTCCAGGACACTCAGCCCGGGGCTGTAGATTCTCCTTCAGTTCAAAAAGTCGACTCTGCTCTTGATTCTTCTAAAAGGACGCTCCAGGACAGGTTGACTGCTACCAAGAGCAAGTTTACCACCAAAAATGGATGGCTTGGAAGCTATGATTACGCTTGGCTCTGTATGCCAGCGCTGCCGTTCACCAAGGCCTACAATCAGCGGTCGCCCCCATTCTACGCCTTGCACGATGACCTACCCCTGCTCCTTGCAGCCGGAACGGGTCTACAACACGCATTGGCTATGCTGGCAGGTAAGGATATCTACTTAATTATCTTGACACATGTTGACGCGATTACTCCAGGATTGATCACACCGCCCATCATCTTTGCAAGCGCTTTGAACCTCGATGCAGACACATCTTCCTACATGATTTCTGCCTCTTTGATTGGATGCGGTCGGTTCTTAGCGCTGAAAGCTCCTTGATCTTTATTTATAATAAAATATAGGAATACTCAGTATGGTTCAAATGTCCCGTATCCGACTCTTTGGTGGTTACTACCTCGGCACTGGTCTTATTTCGGGTACGATAATTTCTTTCGACCTCAACCGTGCCCTCAGTTAATCAGTTGATTAGTTGTCGGAACCAGCTTCAATACCCTATCTACCGCAAACGCAGTAAGTTCACTGTATAAACAGAGTTGGTGCTCCGGTGTAACTAATTGTTGGGTAGATCTTCGATGCGATGTATAACGATGGGACCTGTACCTCCACCACACTAGCAGATGGAACCATACAACGAAATGCCTGCCCAGAGGCTTACGGAAAACTTCTAGGTATGAATACAGAAACCAGTCCTTATACTCACTGGCCAATTTGTTGATGTAAATTACTCTAGGAACATCTCTTATTTGCTCTTTCCTTGAGATGTTCTTGGCCTTTGTACCCGCCCGGACTTTGAAGAGACTTTTCCCTCCGATGATCACAGGTGAGCCGCTCCACGTCTTATTGCACGTCACTTTTTAGCTCAATTGGATAAAAGGTACCATTGTTCTTTTGATTGGAGCGTCGCTAGTAGGATCATCTGGTGCCCCGAACTGGGGCGGTGGCTCGAATGGCTGCCAAAACTTCCCAACTTCAGGGATTTTCCAGCTCTGTCCCACCACGCTTGCTCCCCGTCCTTTACTTTGGGGATCTCCGGAGTTCATCGGCCTTGGGTTCCTGTCATTCGTCAGCATAATCCTAACGGAGATGTTTGGATCCCCTTTCCTGAAGAATATCAGCATTATCGTCGGACTGGCGGTGGGGTGCATCGTGGCAGGAGCAGCAGGGTATATTGACGATTCGAACATCAAATCCGCCCCGGGTATCACCTTCCTGTGGTACGTTCACTTAGCTGACTCTTGTCACAAGGTCATCACTGATTAAATTTCGTAGGGTACACACATTCAAAATCGGCGTGTACGCTCCGGCAATTCTTCCGAGTGAGTAAAATTTTCTAAGTATTCTTTCCTGGTCGATTAATCCCTCCGCAGTGCTTTCCGTTTACAGTGAGTATTTCTTCTAATGATAAGGCTTCCTGTTTCTAAACCAAGGTCAGTCACTTGTGCTATGGAGGCTATGGGTGATATCACTGCGTCGGCGGAAGTGTCCCGTGTGGATGTGCGGGGCGTTGAATTTGACTCTCGCATTCAAGGCGGTATTTTGGTGAGAGATTTCTGGCCATGTTTGATCTGATTTCTCATGTCTACTCTCAGAGCGATGGTATTGGTGGTTTCTTCTCCGCACTGTTCACGGTTGCTCCGCTATCAGTCTTTGCTCAGGTACGGTTCTTGACCGGAGACCTCATGGAAAATACTGATATGCCACGTATTTCATAGAATAATGGTGTGATCGCCATAACCCGCTGTGCTAATATCACAGCTGGTCGTTGGTGCTGTTTCTTTTTGATTCTGTTTGGCGTCCTTGGAAAGATCTCCGGAGTATTCCTCTCTAGTACGTGTTATCGCCTTTTTTGTCGTCTTCAAAATCTGATAATTTGTCAGTCCCAAACCCCGTTCTTGGAGGGGTCACCACATTCCTTTTTGCTTCTGTTGCTGTATGTCATTTACATCCTGACCTAAAAAGTAATAATCAAGCTCACGATTCTGCGATTCTCTACAAGGTCTCCGGAGCCCGTGTCTTAGGATTTGCAAAATACACCCGTCGCGATCGTTTCGTCCTCGCTGCCGCTCTATCCGTCGGTCTCGGTGATCTCCTGGTCCCTGGGATATTCACCCATCTTTTCGATCGAGTGAATAACCCATCGAGCGCATTATCTGGTTTCCTCAGCTCCATCACCATCATTTTGAGTACTCCCTGTGCGTTTGTTTTCTATGTTTACTCTTCATATGCTTACCCACACACACAGTCCTTATGGCCGGAATCGTCGGCGTCATCTTGAATGTTATTTTGCCACTGGATTCTAATGATTCAGAGCCAATCTTAGTCAACCAAAGCGATTTGGAGGAGCAAAAAGAGGAAGATAACTCTTTCTCCGGCTCGACTTCCAAAATCTAATTCGTATAACTCAGCTTGGGATTTACTATTATAGTTTCGCTTACATACATAAATTTAATAATGAGTTGAGTAACCGGTTATGGCCTGTTATGGCCATTTGAGCTGCATTTTAATCTGTCACAAACACCCATAACAACAAATATGTGATGGATTGCTGAAT
The DNA here is from genome assembly GCA_016801325.1 of Hypholoma fasciculare. NCBI lineage: Eukaryota > Fungi > Basidiomycota > Agaricomycetes > Agaricales > Strophariaceae > Hypholoma > Hypholoma fasciculare. The sequence goes on from JAEKIV010000062.1 coordinate 72,463, forward strand.
TATCGCATTCCCCAAGGAGATATATACCTAAAATCTTTATTATTATTCCCATTTCATGATTTTCTGTGGTCCATAAGGCCAGCAACCTTAAATCAACCACGAGGTCCTCGACAAATCAAGAATACGGATCGAAAATCGGCTGCGGAAATTTCGAGGTTGAAACAAACGCTGGCAGTATGTAGGAGTCCGTAGGGTTTCCAGATTATTATGAAAAAGAAGGCAAAATCTAATCGTCCTACATACAAGCCTACATAAGTCTTGAGAGTGGGCTGAGGCATCCGTTGCGCAACCAAACTTTAAAGCTTAGACATAGAGCACAGACGACGGCAACTCGTGCACATAGAAAACTTAAACTTTGCCATAATTACTTCCGATTGATAGGAAGTTGATGGGGTCTCTGCTCTGTAATTGGCACGGCGCTACCTCCAAATATACATACGACCCCTGACTTCGACGTACCCAGGTCATAGACGATAAGTAATTGCTCAGTTTTCCGTAGCTACAGTGCGTTTGAATAGCATAGTGCTTCGGGCTGGTGGCGGGCTGACGACGGCATAAAGCAAACATAAAGTGCGGTGGCGCAGGAGCCTTAACGATTTGCGGCTTATATGGATGCACAAGTAGTGATGACGTCGATAATCGGTCGATATTGGGTCAATAAGGCAAATAATTGAACCACAAATCCAAGGTTACCAAGGCTGAGGTGTGCCGAGGATAATATACGCCGAGCCACAGCCCCTAACTCCATTGCCATTTCCCAGCCTTCTCGGAAGGGCATGGCCGGAAGGGTATGGATGGAAGTCGGCCTCGCAAAGCGTGGTTTTCCTGTTCGGGCCCTCATCATATTTCAGTCACCGCCGGAGATCTGGGATGCCTAGATTGTAACCTTGAGGAGCCGTCAGAAGGCGCTTTTCTGGATATTTGCAGGTGATGGTATATACTATACTGTCCGACATGCTCCAACACCGTGCGGTAGTATGGGCCAAAAATTGGCCTGGGATCTCGTATCTACTCTTATGTGCAATTTAGATAGTATACATATAGTTCACGGTGCTCTTGAGTGGTACGCCCTCCGGGAGCTTGTCTCTTAGTCTCTCCCTCCTCCCGCTTCCCCTTCGCTTCTTCAGTCTCTCCCCCCCTTCCCCCTCAATATCGCCCATACGATGGCAACCGAGACTTTGCCGGCTATTCCAGCGGATATCGCTTTCATGTCAGTTCTTCAGTCCTACTTGAAACATACGAGGAAATCTAATGCTATTCAATTTTTTAAGTACCGGTCCTACGGCAAGTTCAGATAGCGGTATTCGACTGTGTCCTGTGGTCTGACCAGTCATTAAAGATGTTGGGAATCTGCTTCAACTGGGGCTTCTTAGGAGTCCTTGTCATGCAGCTTTGTGAGATTGGAATCCTTCGATTTTGAATGTACCTCGCTGACGATGTATATTAAATACTAGACTTTTATCACCTGAACTATTCGAAAGATAGTATGCGCCTGAAAGTTTTGGGTACGATACAAGCCGTTATTTATTTCTGAATTATTATTGAACGATATATTGCATAGTGTATGGTCTAGCACTTCTCGATATCTTGCAGACATGCATGGTTACTGCAGATGCGTTCCACTGGTTCGTTTTTGGCTTTGGAAATATGAATCGACTCGACGAAACTTTTCTCAATTCGTGGGACGTTGTTCTCATCGACTCCGTGGTCGCATTGATCGTCCAATCGTTTTACTGTTGGAGAATATATTTGCTTCAAGAGTCGGTCATCCTTCCCATTTTTATCATATTGGTGAGCAATTTTCTCGGAATTATCTGCAAATTATTCATTTTTCTGATGTATAAATTCATGTGCAGGTATCTCTGATGCAATGTGGCGGCGGAGTTGCCACTGCTGTCGTTGTAAGTTCCTTAATATTCTCTTGTTAGAAGACCTTTGAGAATATTCTGGTCGGCAAATAGGCGCACAAACTTGGACATTTATCTCTGATCAGCACAGAGGTCGCCCAACAGACGGTATGTACCGAAAAATATTCTGCGCTACCTTCCTGGTGACTTACGCTAGGCGGACTATGTCAATAGATATGGTTAGTCGGTAGTGCGGTTGCGGACATTCTTATCACGGTAGCATTGTCTTGGACAGTGAGTGTCATTCATCTACATCGTCGCGATTTGGATTTCCTGATGACCTTCTGTGCCAGCTCCTTCGCAAACGCTCTCATATACCGTCGTCTTCTCATGGAATGATCAAGAAAATAGTTGCCTTGACCGTTGAGACTAACGCAGTAACAAGTGAGTTAAATCCTTGTAGCACATTACGTACCTGGTGATTGAACTGTCATCTTCAATAAATAACAGCGGCAACTGCAATTATTGGATTGATTCTCTTCTTGGCTGTCCCCGTACGCAACGGATCTACCACATTTGTATTTGTATTTACTGACATATTCTATTAGCAACACTCTGCCTTGGTCGTCCCTCCGTGAGTCTTTATAATGTATGCTTGAGGCATCATCCGAACTGAAATATTTGTCTTGCAGAACTGCTATCTTAAGCAAGCTGTATGTTTTCCGTTTGTGTATACTTCACGTAGATCCTGTGTGATTGACTTACTTCTTATTATAGCTACACGAATTGCTTGATTGCCGTCCTAAACAATCGCCGTCAAACTGCCAATGGAACAATCAAGGATTTCTCCTCCAGCCACGAAACTTCGAGAAACCAATTTCCGTCAGCGCGGACTGGAGGACCTTCTCGATCGGTCGTAGAGCCTAGTCACGACCGGGAACAAGTCAAAGTCCAGATCGTTCGAAGTGTTGACTTCAAGGCAGACTCTGACATGGAATTGGGCACAATGCAATCGAAGGTGAGTTCTTCACAAGTCATTTCATCTAAGAGACTAACAGAACGAATGTCAGAAGAGTCCCAACGGAATGAGCTGGGAATAAATCACAGCTCTCTCGACATCTCGCATTTTTCGCTATCGGTATATTTTATTTGCTGTAAATTTTGGGCAGTACAAAATTCGTATTAGGGGGGATAGGACTTGTTTATTTTACCTTAATTACCATCACTGGGTGACGTTCTGAAAAAACAGAGCATTTGTTGGCATCGTCTGTCGTTACAGTATAATTCTCATACCATTGCCCACAACTTCGAACGTAAGCGTGTGTATGATGTGTCCCTTTAGCTCGCCGAAGGACTCGGATTCGTGCTAGGTTCCTGGCGGCTACAGACTACGGAAGATCCGCCCAGTGCGAGGGTAATATCGTAGAGAATCATATAAAGTGGGGTTGAAGCGACGATTATTTTATTGTTGAAACTTGAAGAAACGAGAAGTGAGGAGCAACCGGGAATTTATTCAAGGTGAGTCGGTGGCAAGACAGCAGACGCAACAAAATTTAATAAGTACGGTACCCTCCAATTACGCAGTGGCTTCACAAACCACTCCCAGGGAGTACATAAAGAAAAAAAATCGCGGCACTTTCAAAGCAGTGAAGAGTGCGAGAAAAATCAAACAGGGTAACGAAATTCAGGCCAGAAACTTAGAGAAGTGTGATCCCTCAAGTCGCAGAAGCAATACCTTGGATGAGATACGATGGTAGTGGGGAGAGCTCTAGAGACTACCCTCGAAGAACCATGAAGCACCGCCGCAACGCCCTTTATGGGCTTAGATCCCTCGCATGACCAGGCGATCTGCGAGCGGGCGATATGGAAGGGGCAGTGGGGTCTGGCGTTGCTTTGGGCAACGTTGCAACGGAGATTGGGGAGACGGAGGTTTTTGAGGAACCAACTAAGTGGAAAGAGGGGCTGGTCGGGGATGGTGTGGTGCTAGTGGTATCTGGCGGTGGCGATCTGCGGGAGAACTTGCTGCTGGGTTTAGAGGACGAAGGACTGCGAGTAGGCAGTACTTCGATGAAGCGCACTTTTTTCGGAGAGCGTTCGACGTCTTCCTTCTCCTCCTTCTCCTCCTCATCTTCCTCGCGTGCGCGCTTGAGCACTGGTTTAATGACGAGCTTTTCTTCGGCGGCCCTCTTCAGCGCGCGGGATCGAGCCGCTTCATTCTCTGCTTCCTCTCTCTGGGATTTCGCGAGTTGCATCGCCTCCTTGTAGTTCTCCCGCATGCGGTGCTGCAAAGTCTCCATTCGGGCCTTGACCTCATCGCTCCCCACGAACTTGTAGCCTTCACGTACAGGGATGAGGTCCTCAATACCATCGCGCAGCCGCCGCACATTCACCTCATTGATCCACGCGTCGTACTGCGCGCGGAACGCGTACCCGTGATCAGCGAGTAGGTGCCATCTACCCTCTAGCGTGTCCACATTCAAGAAAGGATCATTGTCATCCTGCTCGCGCGAGGTGGGAGGACCTGGGACCTTAATGCACTCGCCGTTGGACATGTCATTGTCATAGCAAGCCTCTTCGAATTCAACGAATTCAATTTCCTTGCGATATGCATGCTCGATGGTAAACCACTCGTCTGTGTCGTCAGGACACATGATGCTCTTGACGGTGGGATAGAGCGTCGGTGGTACAGGCGGCGGGGGAGTTGCGCTGCGTGCGCGGCCGTTGCTGTCGTGAGTATGGGGGGCATATTCATAGGCCTCGAGCTCTGTCGGGTCTTCCAGTGGATCTCTAGTGCGGCGGCCAAATGAAGACCCAAAGAGAGGGCTTTTTGGATCCTTTGCTTCTTTCTCCTCAGATAGAGGGACGGCCAGTGCGCTACGAGGGGGTTCAGCGTAAAAATGAAGGAAATGATATCCTTCACTCACCTCAAAATCCTCTCGTATACCTCAGTTCTACGGAGGTTATATTTAGCGTACTGGAACGGCCAACGAAATCGTGAGAGGGCTTACGGGGAAGCAGTGTATTCCGTCGTAGAGTAGAATAGAATTTCAAGGACGTCGCGGAGAAAATAGAGGCGGCGAATTGTCTCATGACTAGATTGCGGCGGGAACTCCGAAGTCAGGACATCATCAAAAAGGTCAAGATAGTCCTTGAAGTCGATGGGTTCGCCACCGTAGTGGTACACGACTTGGGGGCTGTCATTAAAACCAAAGCGGGAAGGCATAGGAGAAATGGTAAGGACTGGTAAATTTCTTCCAGACTTTCTGTGCGCTTTATAGACGCGGGTCAAGTGGCATGAGCGCGAGTGGCACACACATGCCCGAATAGGAAACCCGGCCTCGACTGTACTAACGCTTGAGCATTGAAGCTTCCAATTTTCCGCTGCAGCAGCGCCCCTGCCAATGTAAACCGCGCATAACCAAAAGCGTCGCAACCATGACTCCATGGGTCTGTTGTACGACCTGTAAGGCAGCCCTGGTTTTCATACTGGCTGTATTGCTTCAGGGTTTCCGAGTTGCAACTTGCAGGCCAGCTTGTTACGAGCTACCATGCATCGTCAAGCACCAAAACACAGACGCTTCGTTAACGCTTGGTCTACGTAGCACGCGGTGCAGATCAAAGCGTTCAAGTTGCGTCAAGCGGCCGTGGCAAGCACTACAACAAGAATACATCAAGCAAAAACGGTGAGCCGCGTGCGCAGGAGGACAAAGGAAGCGCTTACTACTCTAACTCAAGCTTCGCAACCGTCCCGATATACCCTCCCCTTCCCCCAGCAGGACTCTGCAAGTTACCGTATGCATCGTGCTGGTAGTTATTGCTCCCATTAATTGTTAGCATTAATATGACGCGTAAAAGTTGGGGGTTGAACATTGAGCAATGTAAGGTTGTAGTAGTACAGAGGTGAGAGTCGCGCCGCCTCACCGACGTGGTTGACCACGGATATTGCCTTTTTGGTGATGTACGTCCAATCATGTCTGCAACAATTTTTGACCGACGAGGAACATCACAATGAAATTATCCGCCAGAGAGCATAAAGAATGGATGTCATAGTTGGTATAGTATTACATATTGGGCATGAAGCAGTTAGCTGATAGATACGGTCCGTACGACTAAGTACTTTTGCATGAACAGGTTTCCGTCATGGTTTACTCGGATTCGGGCTTGTAATCAGGACGCAGCGACCGCACAACCTTGCCTGCATCAAGGATGAGACAGTGTACTATGATGTGAAGTGAACAAACGTACCAGCTCTCCAGATCTCCTGGTTGTTGATTTCATCGAGCTCCTTCTGGAGGTCCTCACGGTAAGTCGAGCGACCATTGTACTCCAGGGATTTGCGGGTCTCGGTTCCATCCTTCACGCTCTTGTAAAGAGCCTCGAATACGGGCAAGTTGGCCTTCTCGAAGATAGGAGCCCAGTCAAGGGCCCCGCGACGAGCAGTGGTAGAGCATGCGTTGTACATGTAGTCCATTCTGTTTGATGCGTGAGATGCATGAAAAATTTATGCAAGGGAAAACACATACCCCTTAGCACCGATCAGGGGATACAGGGATTGAGTAGCCTCTTCGACGGTCTCGTTGAAAGCCTCCGATGGGCTGTGGCCGTTCTTGCGGAGGACCTGGTATTGAGCCAGGAACATACCCTCTAAGAGTAAAGTCAGCCAAGCAACTTGAGTTTGAATGAAAAGAACGTACGGATTCCTCCCATGAGCTTAAAAAGAGAATAGACGCGTCAATGACGTGTCAAACACGAGATGATGAGAGTACTTACGACACCACGTTCACCATAGAGATCAGAGTAGACCTCCTTCTCAAAGGTGGTCTCGTACATGTAACCAGAGCCAACAGCGACACCGAGGGCAATGGCCTTCTCCTTGGCTTGACCAGTGACATCTTGCCAGACAGCCACGGACGAGTTGATACCGCGTCCCTCTTTGAAAAGAGTGCGGACAGTGCGGCCAGAGCCCTTGGGGGCGACAAGAATGACATCGACGTCGGTGGGGGGAACGACGTGGGTGTCCTCCTTGAAGACGACGGAGAAACCGTGGGAGAAGTAGAGAGTCTTGCCCTTGGTGATGAGAGGGGCAATGGTGGGCCATGTCTGGGACTGCGCTGCGTCGGAGAGGAGGTTCATGATGATGGTGCCCTTGTTGATGGCCTCTTCAATGGGGAAGAGGGTCTCGCCGGGGACCCATCCATCTTCAATAGCCTGCTTCCAGCTCTCGCCGCCCTTGCGGACACCAACAATGACGTTGAGGCCGTTGTCACGGGCATTCAAACCCTGTCCGTGGCCTTGCGAGCCATAGCCGATGAGGGCGAGGGTGTCGTTTTTGAAGTAGTCCTGGAGCTTAGCCAGGGGCCAGTCGCTGCGCTCGTAAACGACCTCCTTGGTTCCAGCAAAGTCAAGAGTCTTGACACCGCGGGCACCCTGGATATGATGAATTGAGTTTTTTGGTCTAAGATGTATTCGATTGAATTTACCAGAGCAGGCGCGGTGTGTGCGACCTTGGCGGCGGCAGCCCTTGCGAAAAGAGAGTAAGAAGCCTTGGGAGCAGTCTTTGCGAGTGCGCTGGGGGCACGGCGCGAGGCAGCGCGGAGGGAGGATGAGGCAGAGCGAGCGAAGGAGGCCATGGTGGTATGAGGTTGAGTCTCGTCCAAAACTTTTCTGGCACTTTTGAATCATTGACTCAGGCGCTTTCGGCCGATATACCCCGATTACTTCCGGCCTTCCGAACTGAGCTCCTTCTCCACGTATCATATTCGCTCTATTGCAGGTAGACTCTACATACACTCAACCTGCACTGTTCAACGCGAGATGCAGTGAGCGCGTAGCTGAAAAAGCAAAATTTTCAGTTGTTCTCTCCAAAATATATTCGTCAGCATCTTTACAAAGAATCATGTCGACATAATAATAACATTAGACCAAGTTCGAAGCCAATTCGAAGCTAAGGATTGTACTGCAATTTTACACTTTTGCTATGATTGAGGTTATCTGGAAGTGTACAAAAGTGTACATATATGTTGCGTATATCTTCAGTGTCGAAGTCCGTATGATTTTTGATGCGAGGAACAAGCGCCCGGCCGGAAGTTTATCTCTTCGGACGTAGACGCCCGCGATTGATTCCCCACCTTCAATTATCTATCGGACACTGTCCGTAGTCCGAATGCATCCCGAAAGGAAAGTGACCATGAGGGTATAGTATTGCTACAAATGTACATACTTTGAAAACAAACAGGAAGTCCACAAATGAAAAATCTAGCAACACTTTGTACACGAACAGTTGTAAATGAGGTAGAACAAACACAACACAATGCTTTTGGGTATTAGCACACACAAACAAGATAGAGCACCCATAACAGAAGGTATAATGAAAACAAACACAAGCGAAATACAATTCAGCAATCCAAGCTTCCAGCATAAACAATACAAACCTAACAAGACAACACATTACCGTTTGCCCCCCTTCTTCTTCTTCTTCGGTGCTGCAACCGGCGTAGGCACCGTAACGATTGTATTGAGTCGCGTATTATGGATCGTCGTTTGGTCAAACCCATCGTCGTCTTCGTCGTCCCGCACAGTCGGCACCGGCATCGACATCACCGCTGGGCTGTTTCTAACATTCGGCGAGAAGCCCCCAGCCCCCGCAGGCGGCCCATAGATCGACACCGGCGTGCGCTGCCCCGACAGTTCGCGCGTCATCGAGCCGGGGGTCATGCCACCCCCGCCACCGCTGAGGCTCCCAGCGCGGCTGGGCACGCCCCACCCGCCCACGTTCGGCGAGCTCGCGCCGACACCGGCGCTGCCGAACGAGCCGGGCGGGATGAACGGCGACTGGCTCCCGAGCGCGGTGGGCGGGATGAACGGCGACCGGTTCGCGAGCGCGGGCGGCGAGTCGTTGTCGCGGTCCATGTTGGCGAGCGGGTTCCCGTAGATGGCGCCGCCCTGCGCGGAGGGCTGCCGCGAGATAATTGGATGACCGCCTGGGAGGACGCCCGGTAGGTGGATGGGCGTCGACACTCCGTTGCGGTCTGTCAGCGTCTGCGGGATGAAGTTGGGCGGAAGGCCGAATGGGGCGTTTATGGGGGTGTTGGGCACAGTGTCGTTACCGCGGCGACTGCGCGGAAGTACGGGCAGAACGACTGGTTGTGCATGGGGAAGAATGACTGGTTGTGAATGGGGAAGGGGAGCCGGTTGGTGGTTCGGGCTGAGGTATGAATGTGGATCATGATCACGATCACGATCATCCATCAGGCTTGAGGGAGGGCGCGACTGAGATGAAGTATAAAAGTTAGTCCATGTGCAGATAGAAATGACGATAAGTTTTTTAAAAAAACAGTGCATGTTGGAGTATGGCAATGTACCATAAAATGCGCGCCAGGAGCATACAAAAAATAAAATTACGTACCGGAGGGTGGACATTGATTTCGTAGGAGCTATTGCTTCCATTCGATGGCCTGCGATTTAAGCCATTGCGGTTGGATGTATGTGGGCTAAGCAGATTGCTGTTCGAGGAATAGTCACCAGCGCCTCCACCAAAGCCCCGCTGTCCCATCGACGAAGGCGGTCTCGGTATAACAGGCGGTATGAAGCCGACATCTTCTGCGGGTGCGTGCGAGGGGAATGGCGTGTGCGCTCTTGGAGCCGAACCCGCATCATCCATCGGCGCACGGGGCATCGTCATACCACCAGACGGCGCATAACCTCCTCTTCCTGATCCTTGCGACGTCGCAACGGACGGCACGTATGCTGGCCCTTCTCCCGGCGCCCGCGGCATCGCTATGGACGACGCGCGCGTACGCGGTGTGTACCCTCCTCCAGAGCCTTGCGATGCCGTTACGGGTGGCACGTAAGCCGGCCCCTCTCCTGGTGCCCGCGGCATCGTTATCGACGACGAGCGTGTTCGCGGGGTGTACGTCGGGCCTACACCATCCATCGGCGCGCGGGGCATTGTCACCCCGGCGGACGATGCGTACCCTCCTTCTGGACCTTGGCTCATCGAAGGAGGCGGCACATATCCCGGCCCGTCTCCTGGCGCCCGGGGCATCGAGATTGACGGCGTATGTGACCGCGGGGCGTACGCCGAACCCGCAGGCGGCTGGTATGCAGGGCCATTGTCTCCTGGCGCGCGAGGCATCGTGATGGGCGTCTGGTACCCCGTCTCGCCTGGCGCCGGGTGCATGACCGACGGCGGGTGATATTCCGGCCCGTCTCCAGGCGCGCGGGGCATGGTGAGTGGAGGGGCGGATCTGTCGCCCCCTGGAGGGCCTGACATACCAGTAGGCGGCCTGTACGTCGCGGGTTCTTCGCCCGGAGCCGTGGGCATCGTCAGAGGCAGCCTGTACCCAGCTGGGTCTTCGCCTGGCGCCGAGGGCGTCGTTGGGGGCGGCCTGTATGTAGCCGGGGCTTCGCCTGGTGCCGTGGGCATTGTAATGGGTGGCTTGTATGTCGCCGGTTCCTCTCCTGGCGCCTGGGGCATAACGATGGGGGGCTTGTACGTTGACGGTCCCTCTCCTGGGGCTGTGGGCATCGTAAGTGGCGGCTTGTACATTGCCGGTCCTTCGCCTGGCGCCGTGGGCATATTGATCGGCGGTTTGTACGTCGCTGGTTCCTCTCCTGGAGCTGTGGGCATCGTAATAGGAGGCTTATAAGTGGCTGGCCCCTCGCCTGGTGCCGTGGGCATGACCAGAGGCGGCTTGTAAGTAGACGGACCTTCTCCTGGAGCCGTAGGCATCGTGATAGGCGGCTGGTAGCTTGCGGGAGCCTCGCCGGGGGCGCGCGGCATGCTTATGGGCCCACCTTGATACCCCGGAGCTGGTGTCTGGAAGCCGGCGCTACCTCCTTGCCCCCGCGGCACCGTCGACGGTGTAAACGCGATGTCGTCCATTGGCGCACGCGGCATGGCGATAGGCGCCTGGCTGCCGTACGGATTCTACATGGGGGAAAGGAAAAGAAATTGCGTGAGCTATATATATCACAGAGGCAGGCTACTACCACGCCCACGGTAGGAAATGAACGACTTACACCAGGCCCAACGCCCGATCGCCAGTCTTCTACACCACCACCACCACCCTCTCGAGAGAAGTCCGACATCGGGTTCCCCCACATGGGTGGCTGGCCGCCGCCCGCTCTGCTCATAGGGCGCATTGGACTCGCGCCGCGGAAGCTAGCGTCTTCCGGGATGGCTCTGAGGTCACCGCCCCGCATTTCGCTGGGCAATTGCAGCATGTCGAGGGGTAGGCCGGAGGTCATCGAGGAGTACGAGGCGCCCGACATGCGTCGGTCGCGGCCGTATCCGCGCTGTGAGCCAGAAGACGCAGCGCGTGGAACGCCGCCGCCACTGCCGGACGCCGAGGGCATGACTATGGGCACAGGCATGCCAGGGCCTGGCACCATGGGGGGCGCGGGCATCGGGAGGTATGGGAGCTTCGGGTGAGATTCCATGGGCGAGCTGCTCCGTACAGACGAGCCTTGCCGGTAACTGCTGCCGCTGCTCTTAGCAGCGCCAACAGCAGCTGTAACGGCTGCTGCTGCTGCTGCCGCAGTCGCTGCGATAGTTGCGCTGGTCTCTTTCTCCTTTTCTATTTCGCGCTCATGATCTCGCTCCTCCCGGAGACGCTCTCTCTCGTGATCGCGTTCTCTGTCTTCCTCAAGCCTCTTGATCCTCTCGCGCTCGAGGTCGACCTCTTTCTGCGCCATGTCCACCACCGCTTGTTTCTCCTTCTCCAGCCTCTCTCTGTCTTTCCGTAGCTCTTCTAATTGTCGAACTTTGTCCTCTTTGAGACGTTCCTTGTCTTCCTCCAACTTCTTGATCCTCGCCTCTTCTTGCCGCTTGATGGCGTCCTTCTCGCGCTCTGCCTCCTTACGAGCTCTCCTCTCGCTTTCTCGCTCGCGCTCAACTCTCTCTCTCTCGCCGTCTTTCCTTTTCATTTCCTCTGTCATGCGTTGGATAGTTCGCTGTGCATCCTTGGATTTCTGCCGCTCTGCGTCGAGGTCCATTTCAATATGCGCGAGCTGCTTCTTGATGCGAAGCTTTTCATCTTCGTCGATTTTTCGCACGTTCTCTGCCTCTTGTAACTGAGCTGCAGTAGGGCCCGGAAGTGGAGGGGGAGCCGGGGCGTGTTTGATTTTACGCGGCTTGGGGGTAATTTGACCGTCCTCAAGTGATATGCGGCCTTGTCGCAGGCCCTCTTCGAATCCCTCACGGCGGCCTTCCTCGCGCGCAAGTAGCAGGACATTTTGCTCCTTCATTTGGCGCGCACTGGTCCGGCTTCGAACAAGCGCCCGCTCAGCCTCATCCCTCTGCGCCTCGATTGCCCGACAAGTATCTCGTGCATGTCGCCTGTCGTGCGCACGTCAGAGCAATACTAGAAGAAGAAAAATCACTCACAATTCGCGTTGCAGATTTTCAACCTGCAATTTGTACGTGCCTATTTCCTGCTGTACGTTGATGCTCTCGGTCTGGGCATTGATAATGGCCTGTGTGGTCTTCAAGCTGGCGACATGTTTGTCCTCTTCAAGTCTCTTGCGCGCCTCTTCCTCACGCGAGAGGTTTTCCTGGGCAGCCTGCAGCTGAAGGACGGCGGTGGTGAGAAGCTGTTTGGCCTTTTTGTTCTCGTACTCGCGCCGAATGGTAAGCTGGATAAGCGCTTCACGCGGAGTGTTGGCCAACTGGCGCTCGCGCTCCTTGCGGACCTGCGTCGACGGCCCGCGCGAGCTGTTCAGGTCATAAGAATCGACATTGCTATACTGTTTAGACTGTGTGGAATGGGTAGATTGTGAGGGCCTGGCGACGCTACGCCGCGATTTAGAGGTAGGCGCCTGGGAAGGCGGGGTGTTTGCAGAGTCCGAGTGGCTGAGTGTCGGCGGCTGAACAACAACCTGTCCATAGAATGTATCGGGCGAGTTTGTTGCATACCTTTCTGATGTCAGCGCCCGCATGCGGAAAGCAGGAAATGCAACGCACTGATTTTGAGCGGCATAGTCAAAGTACTGCCCGTCGGGCGGCGCCGCGCTCATCACAAATGCGAACTAGACGGCGGCGAGAAAGAAGAAAGGATAGTTCTGTGTATAGAACAATGAGCGGAGGCCTAGGACGTGAACATCTGCGGATGGGAACTCGGAGCACAATGGAATCCCCAAGGAGCGCCTGGGAGAGCGACAGTGCCACTGCACTGTGTGGTTAGGGTTACTGAGATGGACATGTGATCGGCAGCAATCTGCGTGGACGGCAAACCCTCGGCGTGTCCTGGCTCCTCTAGCCCTTCCTCTTCCGCCTTCCGTGTCGACCATGCTCAAGGCATCGGCTGCTCGCCCCTTGGCGCGACTCACGAGCACCTATAGGACTGCATCCTTGCGATCTGTGTGCGCGCAAAGATCCAGCTTTTTGGCACAAGGCTCTACAGTGCGTCGCGAAGGCTGAGCAAAATCTACTTGGTCATTGATTGCATTGTCTGTCAGGGATCTTGCAGGGGGGCGAAGAGAGCGCTGAGCACATACCTGGCACGCTCTGCTGCGATTGCCACCGCGACTGCCCCCGTATCGTCATATCATGATCAATCCCAGCACCTACCGGACGTCTCCCATGACGATTTGCCCATTGTCAGTCAAGATATCGGCCAGGTGGCCATCGGGTGGAGCACACGGGAATGGTCTCGCTTGTGAGCTTTCTTTCGCGTCGTTTTTGTTCTATTTAACACCGTTCCCTGGGTATTTAGCCATAATATTTGGCTGAGAGATCATTGTCGATGCCCAAAGTGCTTTCATAGCATCACGAAGCAGCGTCTATTCAATACCTTCGACGTAAGCTATGGTCAATATTCACCGCAGTTGATATGAAACAAAATAAATCAGATCCCAAGAGATATCGCACCTATAAAAGTCGAAGCTAAAGAAAATGGGCTGGAAGTGACTTGTACGTTTATTAATGTGAAGTTCCGAGCACTTGTTAATATTTCAGCAACGCTGTAGGGCCGTCAAAGGAACTTCATATCTCTGTATACCCATGGTCATGGCTGCAACGAAACTCTTATGATCCTCCGTTGAAGCGTCCACCCGAGTTCAACGAGTAAGTTTTCCTAGACGGGAATATCAAAATTGACGCTCATGCTATTTTCAAAGTAAAATATTGTGGGGATCCAAGATTCAACAAGCACCTCCAACTGTTGCTTATGAGGATATTATGGCTGATAACGATCGTGGACTATACAAATGGCTGCTGAATATTGTGCGTTTATCTGCACCAGTGCGCTTTAGCTTTGAGAGCTAAATATGGTTATCTGATACTTGACCCATACAGCACGAATTCGGGTTTTCCTTCGTGAGTGGCGTACCTGTAACTCCTGAGGCGACAGAGGAGCTGGCGCAGCGGATCGGATTCATTCGAGAAACTCAATGTATGTACCAGCGCAACCTTCCTTTAGGTAAACCCAATTAACAAACTATCGCAATCAACAGACGGAAAATTCTGGGACTTCACCTCCGATCTGGCAAAGGGTGACACTGCCTACACTACCCTCGCCCTCGGGGCACACACCGACAATACATACTTCGTGCGTCATATGGTTTTCTGCAACGCACACTCATTAAGCCTTGTCCTCAGACCGATCCGTGCGGCCTCCAGCTGTTCCACCTTCTGTCGCACACTGACGGCTCGGGCGGTGCTACCCTCCTTGTCGACGGCTTCTACGTCGCCTCCATAATGAAGGAATTACACCCAGAGGCCTACATGCTACTCTCCAGCGTGCCCGTTCCCGCGCACGCCGCCGGTGAGGCCTCGTGCCTATACAGCCCATCGCCCGCGGCAGGGTACCCTGTGCTAGGGCACGACCCTGTCACCGGTGAGCTCACGCAGGTGCGCTGGAACAACGACGACCGCAGCGTCATGCGCCACCTCGCGCCAGAACTCGTCGAGAAGTGGTGCGTTTGCCACCTCCCCCCGCTGCCTTCGCAGATCTCCTTATTCACGGCTGCGGTACTAACGCGACGTGTGCGCCCAGGTACGACGCAATCCGTCTGTGGAACGGGTGCCTGACGAGTCCGGACTCAGAGCACTGGGTGCAACTGCAGCCCGGGACCGCAGTCGGTAAGCCCATGTGCACACCCGCTGCCCACGTACCACCGCCCTGACGCTTCCGTTATTTTTTAATTAGTGGTCGATAACCACCGCGTGTTGCACGGCCGCTCTGCGTTCGATGGTAAGCGCCGCATGTGCGGCGCTTACATTGGCGTTGACGAGTACAAATCCAAGCTCGCGGTCCTGCGGGAGAAGTTCGCCCCAGACGCGGTGGTGCAGGCGGCGAGCGCGATCCCGGACAGCCAGGTCGACGGGCGTAGCATATGGAATCCCGCGCTCTAATTATACGCGCGGGATTCGTGCCTCATCTCCCTGATTTAACTTTATGTACGCTATCACGACCTACTCACGGCATTTACGACGTATTCCGACGCCGTCGAAATGCGACCCATCCCCTGTTTGTTGTATCAAATACAGCACATTAAATTTGTGAAAGTAAGCAAGTAATCAATCTACTTTTGCAAGAGACGAGGGGCAGGCGGCGTTATGCCTGTGCCTCCGCCTTGATCTCCTTGAGGATGTAGCCCTCTAGCCCACCGCACAGCCAGAGCTCCTGGACGCTCGGTCCGATGGGCTTCACGGCGTACTGCTTCTCCTCGCCGGGGATGCCGTGCGAGAGCACGACCTTGCCATCTGCCATGCTGATTGAGACCATGTGGCCCTTGTCGACCGTGAGCTCGCCGTCGCGCCCACCTGCACCGCGCGCGCCGTCCTTCGCGTACGCAGCGGTGAGGTCCGCAACGAGCTCGGGACACTCGAGGCACACAAGCCCGTTGTTGATTGCGTTGCGCTTGAAGATGTCGCCGAACGAGCCCGCGATGACGAGCGGCACGCCCGCCGCCTTGAGCGCCGTCGCGGCCTGCTCGCGCGACGAGCCCGTCCCGAAGTTGTACCCCGCGACGAGCACGACACCCACCTTCGTGCCTGCCGTTGTATGGGGTACGCGCAGCGACGCGACGAGTGTGGCGAACGCAGGGTCGTAGTTCTCCATCACGACCTCTGCCTGGCGCGCGAGCGTGATGTCGTCCTGGTACGTGTACTTTCCTGGGTAGATGCCGTCCGTGTTGAGGTTGTCCTGCGGCGCGAAGAGTAGCGGGCCTGCAAAGACCGCGGGGAAGCCGGGGAGGAGGGGCTCCTGCTCGGCCGCTGCGGCGCCGCCTGCCGTCGCAGCAGGCGTGTTGGCGATAGAGAACACGGGGGCGCCGGTGGGCGGGAGCGCACTGGCATCGAGTGCGTCGGGGCCACAGATGAAGCCCTTGATCGCGCTGGCGGCGACGACGGCGGGGCTCGCGAGATACGCCTGCGCGTTGGGGTGTCCCATGCGGCCCTTGTAGTTCCTGTTCGTTGCGCTGATGCCTGTCTGGCCCTCTTCGAGGAGGCCGACGCCGAGTCCGATACAAGGGCCGCATCCTGCGGGTAGCGTCTTCGCGCCGGCGAGGACAAGGGTCTCCCAGGAGCCGTTGCGCTCGCACTCCTGCTGCACCGCCGAACTAGCAGCAGCGATGTAGAATTCAACGTCCGGTGAGACCTTGTGACCCTCCATGACGGCGGCTGCGGCTGAGATATCGGACACTCGTGAATTGGTGCAGCTGACGAGGTAGGCTTTTTGGATAGGAATGTGTTTGGCCTCCAGGGCAGGTAAAGGGGTCGAGACCTTGACACTGTTGGGGCCGGATACGTGCGGTACAAGAGTAGATAGATCAAACATGAGATGCGAAGAGTATTCCGCGCCCGCGTCCGAAGCCAATTTACTCTCGCGAAGGGCTTTCAGTCTGCTTGCATTGATTCGGGGATGCACAGGTGGAGGAGGGATACCAGGCGATGAGGCGAAGGTGCGCAGTTCCAATCTCTTCAGAACACCATCGTACCATTCCAGAAGCGTTTCGTCAATGGGGAAAACGCCCGCAAGAGCTCCCCACTCTGTAGTCATATTCGCAATTGTGAGCCGGTCGTCCACGGCAAGCGCCTTCACGCCTTCGCCTGTAAATTCCAGAGCCGCATTCAGCACCTCGTCTTGGTTGAAGGATCCGCAGAGCGCGACGATGACGTCCTTTCCAGTGACGCCAGGCGCCAGGCGCCCGCGCAGCTCGACCTTGATCATGCGCGGGACCTGCCACCAGGTCTTGCCAGTGGCCCACAGTGCCGCTGCGTCTGTGCGCACTATCGGGGTGCCAACACAGCCAACTCCCCCGTACATGTTGCTGTGGCTGTCCGATGCGACAGTCAGCGTACCCGGGAAAGCATATCCCTCCTCCACCAGCACCTGATGGCCAATACCACGGCCGGCGGGGTAGAAGTCGACGCCATGGGTGCGCGCGAATTCTTCAATCATGGCATATTTTGCGAGGTTCTTCGGGGCCCTATTCTGCACGTCGTGATCCAGCGTGAATACAGGCTGCTTCTTGTTGTGGATGCGCGTCGCCCCGATAGATTTGAACCTGTGCGGTACAGTCATTAGTAGCTGACGCCTCGACGCGCACATTGCGCACGCACTTGGAGACCACGGGTCCCGTATTATCGTGCGTCATGACATGCTCGGGGCGAATCATGACATAGTCCCCAGCCTTCACCGTCTTGCCCTCTGGCAGCCCAACGGCATACTTCTGTACGACCTTCTCGATGATGGTTTGCGGCGGGCGTTGCTGGTTGGTCAGTGTGGCCATGCATCTCTGTGCGGCCCCACGCGCGTAGCTGCGGGCCCAAAGAGAGGGCGGACGCATATTGGTTGGAGGAGGAGGAATGCGGGGGAGAGTGGCAAATGCAATGTTTTCTCTGGCTCATTCTGATTCCGATTAAGCCGGGCCGTTAAAGCCGACGCCTCGCCTGCGTAAAGAAGCGCTTCTCATTGGTTGATGCAAGGTACAGCGTCGACCCTTCAAACAGTGGCGCAGCCTGTAAATTGGTTTTCAAGCAGTAGAGTTTTAATTCGAATATCTATCTGCCCGTCATGCCTCATACTGAGCGCTAGGTGCTGAGGTGTGCCACAGCGCTGAAGGTATTTGCGCTTCGCCTCCACTAGGTTTCATCCCTGTATTATCGTTTTCTTATCTCAATTTTTTCTACCGGGCGAGGTCCTAAAATTTCAATAGGAAAACTAGGTTTTCGGTTTCAATTGACCTTCTAAGTGCTGCAGCTTGAAATTATTAATAATTATAGGCCGTGTTTAACCCTACATGAACGTAGATGCGCGATTTTGAACTACTATCAAAATAAGTCCAAGAACCATTGTAATATTCTGTCCTTCAGCTTGAGGCGGGGACGAATCGATTTTAGATATTTTTGTAGATCACCCATAGTTGCTGCTTTGCGCTCTTCCGAGTCATAAAGACCCACTCCATCGCCAACAATTGCCCAGGCTGACTCGTATGTCTTGTTAAAGTGTTTAAAATTAAATCTGACTGAATCCGTGTCGACAAGCTTTTTAAACTTCTGTTCTATATCGGCTCTGTTGGAAGTATCTAAAGGTCGTTTAGTTATGACACGCACCTTCCACATGTAACATGCATGTGTCATGACTTAATGATTTTAAAGTGTCTGAACCGCGTATGCGGGTTGCCGTCGTGTCCGTGTTCAATTGACAACGGTGAGAGGCTTGCTGTCAGGCAAGTCGCGAAATCGAAAACAAAAGAAAACACAAAACCCAGCGGAGTGAGATATCTACTT
>JAEKIV010000063.1:0-95061 GCA_016801325.1 Hypholoma fasciculare
GGTTACAGCTTCACATTGTCGAAATCGATCACCAAGCCTCCGATCCCCCATTTCCGAAGAAGGCTATCGACGTTTACTTCCCACCAGAGGCCGTCGGCGATTTCCCGGTCGCTATGCAAGTCTCGAAGAAACACGGTATTGTCTATTTGGTCACGAAGCTGGGTTTCATCCACCTATACGACCTCGAGTCCGGTGCTTGTGTCTACATGAATCGTATCTCTGGTGAAACCATCTTCGTGACTGCGGAGCACGAAGCTACCGATGGCATTATCGGTGTCAACAAGAAAGGTCAAGTTCTTAGCGTCAACATCGATGAGCAGACCATTATTCCATACATCCTGACAACCTTGAACAACACCGAGCTTGCATTCAAGCTCGCGAGCCGTGCCAATCTTCCTGGTGCCGATGATCTCTACGTGAAGCAGTATCAGCAACTGTTTGCCACTGGCCAATATGGTGAAGCAGCTAAAGTTGCTGCAAACTCTCCTCGTGTAAGTCATGCTTACTTACGTGTATTGTTTATTCCCTGACAATGTTTTCAATTTGTTGTTGTACATAGGGCATTCTACGAACAAATCAAGTTATTGAAGCGTTCAAGACAGCTCCTGCCCCACCCGGTGGGCTTTCCCCCATCCTGCAATACTTCGGAATCCTACTCGAAAAGGGTGAACTCAATCACCTTGAATCTCTCGAGCTCGCCCGTCCCGTATTGCTGCAAGGAAGGAAACAGCTTTTGGAGAAGTGGCTGAAGGAGAATAAGCTGACATGCAGCGAAGAGCTCGGAGATATCGTCCGTGGACACGACCTGACCCTTGCCTTGAGCGTATACCTCCGCGCAAACGTACCCAACAAGGTCGTCGCTTGCTTTGCCGAGACCGGCCAAATGGACAAAATAGTCCTATACTCGAAGAAGGTTGGATACCAGCCCGATTATGTTGCCCTCCTCCAGCACGTTATGCGCACCAACCCGGAGAAAGGCGCCGAATTCGCTGCTCAGCTGGCCAATGATGAAGGTGGCCCCCTTGTCGATATTGAACGGGTTGTTGACATCTTCATGTCTCAAAACATGATTCAACCTGCCACCTCTTTCTTACTCGATGCGCTTAAGGACAACAAGCCCGAGCAAGGTCACCTGCAAACCCGTCTCTTGGAGCTCAACCTTGTTCATGCGCCTCAAGTCGCCGACGCCATCTTAGGCAACGAGATGTTCTCTCATTACGACCGCCCAAGAATCGCTAACCTGTGCGAGAAAGCTGGTTTGTTGCAGCGCGTATGTATCTCTTTCCAGTCACTTGGACTTTGGCTTACAGTGTATGCAATAGGCCTTGGAGCACTATGAGGATATCGCAGATATCAAGCGTGCTATTGTTCATACTACTGGTCTTACGCCTGATGTAAGTGTCATCATTTTCTTCGGAATTAGAGATTAACTTATTTTCTTAACAGTGGCTGGTCAACTACTTCAGCCGCCTGACTACCGAGCAATCGATGGTCTGCCTGCAGGAGATGCTGCGAGTCAACATCCGCCAGAATTTGCAAGTCGTAATCCAAATTGCGACCAAGTACTCCGATATCCTCGGTCCCATCAAGCTCATTGAGATGTTTGAAGGCTTTAAAACATTCGAGGGACTCTACTACTACCTCGGGTCAATCGTCAACCTCAGTGAAGATCCTGAAGTTCACTTCAAGTACATTCAGGCTGCCACTCGCACAGGACAAATCCGTGAGGTCGAGCGTATCTGCAGGGAGAGCAACTTCTACAACCCAGAGAAGGTCAAGAATTTCCTCAAAGAGGCTAAGCTTGCAGACCAGCTCCCCTTGATCATCGTCTGCGACCGCTTTGATTTTGTTCACGACCTTGTACTCTACCTTTACCAAAACGGACTCACGAAGTTCATCGAGGTGTACGTCCAGCGTGTCAACTCTGTTCGCACTCCTCAGGTCATCGGCGGCCTTTTGGATGTCGACTGTGATGAGGCAACGATCAAGAGCTTACTTGCCTCCGTGTCTGGCAACTTCCCCATCGACGAGTTGGTTCACGAAGTAGAGCAGCGCAACAGGCTCAAGTTGATCCTTCCATGGCTTGAGGCCCGTGTTCAAGCTGGCAGCCAGGACTCTGCGGTGCACAATGCTGTTGCCAAGATCTGCATCGACAGTAACAACAACCCTGAGCAATTCCTGAAGGATAACAACGTAAGTCTTGACTTAGCATGCGCTTTCATTGTCGCTCACAAAGTTTGTTTGTGTTCATAGCTGTACGAACCATTGGTTATCGGAAAGTTCTGTGAGGCCCGCGATCCTTACCTTGCATACATCGCCTATGCTAAAGGCCTTTGCGACGATGAACTGATCACGATCACCAACGACAACTCCATGTTCAAGCAGCAGGCTCGCTACCTGATCAAGCGCCGTCAACCGGACCTATGGGCGCAGGTTCTCGTTGGTGATAACATGCATCGCCGCTCCTTGATTGACCAGATTGTCGCGACCGCTCTCCCCGAGTGCACCGACCCTGATGACGTCTCCGTCACTGTCAAAGCTTTCCTCCAGGCAGACTTGCCCCTCGAGTTGATTGAGCTCCTCGAGAAGATCATCATCGAGCCCTCACCATTCAGCGACAACAAGAACCTCCAGAACCTCTTGCTGCTCACTGCCATCCGTGCAGACAAGGGCAAGGTTGTTGGTTATATCAACAAGCTCCAGAACTACGATGCCGCTGATATCGCACGTATTGCCACTGAGCACGGCCTGTACGAGGAGGCTCTCACTATCTATAAGAAGCATGAGCAACACGCCATGGCCATCAACGTGCTTGTCGAGCACATTGTCTCAATCGACCGTGGTTTGGACTACGCTAACAAGGTCAACCAACCCGAGGTCTGGAGCCGACTCGCAAAGGCGCAACTTGACGGTCTTCGTATCAAGGATTCAGTCGGTGTGTATCAATTTCTATTCAACTTTACTTCATTCTCATTCTATTTTCAGAGTCCTACATCAAGGCGCAGGATCCCTCGAACTTCGCAGAGGTCATCGAGATTGCCAACCATGCTGGCAAGCACGACGAGCTCGTTCGTTACCTCCAGATGGCTCGCAAGTCTCTCCGCGAACCCAAGATCGACACAGAGCTTGCGTATGCCTACGCCAAGACCGACCGCCTCCACGATATGGAAGACTTCCTTGGAATGACCAACGTCGCGGACATCCTAGAGGTTGGAGAGAAGTGTTTCGAGGACGAGTTATACCAAGCCGCCAGGCTCTTGTTCACGAGCATCTCCAACTGGGCTCGTCTCGCGACGACATTGATCTACCTCGGTGAAAACCAGGCTGCTGTTGAGAGTGCACGGAAAGCGGGCAACACTCAGTGTGTTTTGGCTTTTTGTCTTTGACCCTCTTGTGCTGATTTCTTCGACAGAGTCTGGAAACAGGTTCATGCTGCGTGTATCGAGAAGTCGGAGTTCCGCCTGGCCCAAATCTGTGGTCTCCACATCATAGTACATGCTGTGAGTATCATCATTGTTGCTCCTTTGTCACAATCGCTCATGTTTTGCAGGAGGAATTGAGTGCTCTAATCCAACTATACGAACGCCGCGGGCACTTCGAGGAGATCATCGGTCTTTTGGAAGCTGGATTGAGCTTGGAGCGCGCGCACATGGGTATTTTCACTGAGCTGTCCATTTTGCTTAGCAAATACAAGCCGGCTAAGCGTAAGTCGTACATGCTTTTTGGGTGACTTCAATCTAATAGCCTTCGCAGTCATGGAACATCTTAAACTTTTCGTCGCCCGCATCAATATTCCCAAGGTCATCAAAGCTACGGAGAAGGCACATCTCTGGCCTGAGCTTGTTTTCCTGTATATTAAATACGATGAATTCGTCAGTATATTCCGGCGATATATTACGTCTACTTACCCTCTTGCTTTCACAGGATAACGCCTCTCTTGCCATGATTGAGCGTTCTGCAGATGCATGGGAGCACAACCAATTCAAGGACGTGATTGTTCGGGCTGCGAATATCGAGATGTAAGCATATCCATGGATTATTTGCATCACGTATTGACTGATAACTTTCAAAAGCTACTACAAAGCGCTGTCGTTCTACCTTCAAGAACAACCCACTCTTCTGACTGACCTCCTCACCGTTCTCATTCCTCGCATTGATCACAGTCGAGTGGTGCGGACATTCAGGCAAATGGACCACATTCCCCTCATCCGCTCTTATCTCATCGCTGTTCAACATGTAAGTGGCCTAGAGACTGGGGTATATAATCATATCTCATATTCTACCCTAGTTCAACCTTGAAGCCGTTAACGACGCATACAACGACCTGCTGATCGAAGAGGAAGATTACAAAACTCTGCGCGACTCAATCGACAGTTTCGACAACTTCAACAACATCAACCTCGCGAAGCGTCTTGAGAAGCATGAGCTGCTCGAGTTCCGCCGGTTGGCCGCCCACCTGTACAAGAAGAACGGCCGCTGGGAAGAGTCAATATCCCTGTCAAAGCAAGACAAGCTGTACAAGGACGCCATGATCACCGCGTCTGTCTCTGCCTCGACCGAAGTTGCTGAAGAGCTGCTTTCGTACTTCGTCGACATCGGAAACAAGGAGTGTTTCGCCGCGCTGCTCTACATTTGCTTCGATCTCCTGCGGTCTGACGTTGTCGAAGAGCTTTCATGGCAACATGGGCTCAACGACTTCTACATGCCATACAAGATCCAAGTACAGCGCTCCCTGGTGGAGAAGGTCAGTCATTCTTTCACTATCTATGTTGCAACTGGGTTCTAACTCCTCTTTAGCTGGCCCAGCTTGAAAAAGAGGTCAAGGAGCGATCGAAGAAGGATGCCCAAAAAGAACAGACCGAGTCAGAAGCGCCCATTATCAACCCTGGCGGCTTTGGCAACCTACTTCTGACAAACGGGTGAGTCCGGGTGTTGTCAATACCGTCTACAGTGTTTCTCATGGACTTGTGGCATACAGGATTGTCGGCCAGGCTCCTCCAATGAACGGAATGATGCCTGCTATGACTGGGTACGGTTATTGAGGGGGTTCGTCGCTACTTGTATAGGCTGGATGTATAATTTGTTTGCTTTGCTGTCTAATTGGATTTTCGTCTTTCTTTCCCGCCCAAACGATCTATCTATGAAGAGTGGCGTAGCTCGTCCACTCGGTAGGCCATTGGTATCCGGTCGACGAGTCAGTGTGTAAGCGAGAAAGGTTGGACTGAACGTGAACGTGGAATGAATGCAATGATTTTCGAGCTATTCTGGGCCGACGTCATATTAATTGATGCCGGGCTACGCGGCGCGTGGGCGCGTTCGCGGGATAATTGAAATACACGTGATCTCGACACGAGGATCCGGGGAATTGTGGTGAACTGCCAGTCACCGGTGGGCTGTAAGTTCGCTGTCCTCAACAGCGACAGAACAATAATGCCACCCAAAGCAAGCCTTTTCTCTGTGCAGTCGGGCGTACCCTATACACACATTCAGCCGGGCATCACTGCAGTCCCCTCTTCTTCCGCTGGCGTATCCGCAATACCCGGCGGACACGGTCTGGGCATGGGAGCAGGGGTCGGGTTCATAGGACCATCATCAAAGACAGCCAGGGCGAACATGGGACAGCGCGGATATGAATGGGAGCGCGACGGACGAGGTTTGACAGGTGCAGAGGCATATGGCCAACTGGGGCACGGCCACGGCGCGCATCAATCGCATTTCGGATACCAGCCACAACACTTGCACTCAAACACCCATCGCGATCTGCAACAAGCTCCCCAGCACCCCGCCGCAGGCCCCAGCTCAACCATACGAAACGGTGCGTCGACTTGAGTGGTCCGGACGGCCGGGCGGCGGCATATATGCCGGAAGTTCAGGGCTGACTTGCCATTTTTTTTGCATCTTTCAACCGTCGTCATCGTCGTTTCAGGGACTGTATCAATGGACGAGGGCCGCAGAGAGAGGAAGCGCAAGGAGCCGCCGAAAGCCGGCAAGGACTTGGGTGATCGAAGAGACGAGTGCGTGTCTTTGTTTCTGTTTTGCTCCATCTTTTCGTTCCCCCACCATGCCCGTCCACAACACTAATCCCCTGCCCCCGTACAGCGGCCGCCACTTCGCAGAGAGCGTATCAAACCTCCACAACACTGCACACCTGCTCTCGACGCGCCCGGATCTGTCCCCGGTCTTCCGCCTGCGACTGTACCCGCTCACCCTCGAGCGCTCGGCGCTGTTGGCGCAGTACGAAGTGGAGGAACGGTATTCGATAGAGTGCGCACAAGTCGCGTATGACGAGGAACGCAAGGGAGTCGAAGATGAATGGCGGCGAGGGAGAGAGCGAGTCCGAGAGCGTCTACTGGAAGGCATCGAGGAGCGCCGGAGACGAGCCCGCGAAGAGAAGGAGGGCGACGGTACTGTCGGAGGTTAGTTTTCTTACCCCATTCCTTCGAACGCACTCAAATCCCCGTGCAGACGCAATACTCGACATCCACTCGCGGCCGCCGACACGGAAGCTGCGCAACAAAATCGGGACCTCGCCGCCCCCCACACCACACTCCGGGCCCTCTGGGGGCGTGCACCCCCTCAGCAACACAAGTTTCTCCGCGTCCGCGAACGCGAACGGCAGCCTCTCGTCAAATCTGCCTATCACGACAGGCCCCTTCCTCAATCCCCACTCCCTTTCCGTTGACGATCTGCCTTCACCCTTCCCCCTCCCACTTACGTCTACCCAGCCCGCATCGTCAAACAGCTCGAACAGCGTAGCAAATGGCTTAGGCGCAAGCGCCGGAAGTGCGATGCCCAACGGTGGCCGAAGACGAGTCAAAGGCGGTGGCTCGCACCAGGGCCAGGCAATCGGCGGCCTCGGTAAAAGTCTTATGGTCTTCAATGCGGTCAAGGACAACGACCTCGAGGCCGACATGATCGAAATCCGGAGAGTGGTTGGCAAGCGGCGGCGGGCTGCAGCAAATGGGCCCATGGCCAAGGCCGGTGCGAGTTTGTGAGACGCATGTTCAGCGGTGGCATCGGTTGGATTCTACATACACGGTCGTTTTGCCTTTATTCGTGCTCGACTCTCGGATCACTCTGTTTTTTTGGTTTGTTGCTGTCTTTTTATTCCCTCCCTGCATCTGCATCTCCCCATTTCCTCGGTTTACGCCTCCTCCGTGTCAACATCAACTAATATGGCCCGCCCATTTCACCTCCTTTCACCTCCTTTTCCCCGCTTTCATTTGATTTATCAAGCCTAGCTTATACCTGACCTCTGTACTCGTCATTGACGTCTCTTGTATATTACAACGCTCGCTCGCGTGTGCAGTAAGCCAGTGCGGCTGGCCTCGCGGGCCGGAGTATCTATATTTAGATATTGTATTTTCCCGCGACTCCTCAATAATTTTTTTTAACAAAAATTGTTGTCCACCGCACTCTTCTCTTCAGTTTCTTCTATCAAACGTGTTCCTAAATCCTTTCGTGGGTAATCCATGCTTCGTGTCTATTGCTTCACCTTCCAATCAAGTACTCGCAAATCTTCAAGAGTCGGCCGCCAGAAGGGACCGTGTTGGAACCATTTGCATTATTGACCTCACTGACGGGCTTGGATTGGTAAATCGGATGGGAAATCCTCAAGATGCTTGGTCAACTGGATACCACACACCCATGCGCTAATTGGAACGTGGTCATCGACTTTTCTATGCTGACTGCGGACCGAATGGAAGCATTGGGCTGGATAGATATCAGAGATACGGCTCGCCACTTCTTTTGCCATTTCCCCGCCGTTTCCACGGTATTCCTGATCATTTTCTGACTGGCTGGTCAAAGATTGTTCGAAGTGGTTACGGGACTACATTCTCGCGACTCTCTTGGCCAGTCCTCTACATGCTGGAAGAACCCGGAGGATCACACCAGAAAAAACATGCATCGTTGAAAGGTACCTCGTATGCCTTCCTGCTTCAAAACTCGTCATTTTGTGGCGGAGGGCCGCACATACGTTCCTCTAACCATAGTTGGACCAGCCTTCACACAACGATGATGCGTCATTTCCGTAAACTGAAAGTCTGCGCTCACGGCCTTGGTATCTTTGCTTGGGACCATGGCGCACTATTGCTTCCTTTCCAGGAGCCATATGATAGTCTCAACTGGAACGCAAGATCTTCACCGGACCGCACGCGACACGTATTCGATTCTGTCCCATGGGCTTCTCAATAAACTCATTGCGCAATCTCCCCTGAGAGCGAGAACTAATATCAGGGCAACTATAAAATATAAAAGCCAACGGGATCTCGGGCTTTGGGGACCCAGCGTGTTCTAGACGACAACTATGAGACTGTCATCCATCCTATTCGCAATTACATTGGTTCCTTTTGCTCTTGCCCAAGACACGAGCTTGGTGGAAGTTAAACGCGCATTTGACGCTGCTCTGGTAAGTCGATTTATAGTGATAATCACCCCCGCATCGAGCGCTGAGGTCGACTTACCTTGGAGATCCCAGGAAATCTCAGTTTGGCTTTCGAGCCACAAGTGCTGTTGGAAGTCGCATTTCCGCAACCATCTGCTAAACCAATCACTCTCCGTGCTGGCGAGCAGCTCTTGAGAAATGGTAAGCTAGATAATGGAGTCCCTTCGCATAATCTGACAAATTTTATGTTACTCCTCGCAGAAACTGCAGGCCCCCCCATCTTCAACGTCGTCGGCGCCCGTTCAAGAGGCCCATTTGTCGTAGCGACAGTGGACCTTGACGCACCTACACCTCAAACGCGAACTTCGGCGCAAATCCGGCATTTCCTGGGCGGGAACTTCTTCCTCGAAACACCACGGGCGCCCACTCTTCTTTCCAACAAAACCGCGGCTCTGAGTCCCTTTATCCAACCCACACCACCCGCGGGCTCAGACCCTCACCGGTACGTCGAATGTTTTCTCTCTTCTCAATTGTACTCCAGACTTAATCTCATCATGGTATCGGTTGCGCCGCTAGATACGTCTTCCTGCTCTTCGAACAGTCGAGGGAGTTTACAGGTCAGACACTGGTCACGTCCAACACCTCCATCGCAAACTTCAATATAAGCTCCTTCGCAAGCGCCATAAAGCTCGGTCAGCCAATCGGAGGCACCTTTATGTTGGTCGGCCCCCAGGCAGCCTAGCTCAGGCTTGACGTTCCACTGGCTCGACACAGTACCGAGATGAATACTAGCAAAATACTCTTGCTTGTTCGAAATTTATTCAAGCCAGTATCAGCTGGCTTGATTGCCGTGCAACTTGAAGGTATGTAGTGCGCAAAGAGCACTCATACTAGGACTTGCTTAGGATTATTTCTGTGCATTTTATAAGCAGCCCACTTGTCTATGTCATCTTTGAAGTTCCCATAATTGCAAGATGTCAAGACTTTATTGCGATCCTTTCAACTTACTGCTTTACTAGCACCCACCTCGCTGCGAGCTAAGACTGGGTGACATTTCGGTATCAAGTCACTAGTCACTCATCTGGGCATTTTACAGTGACTGCCACCTGCCTACGGCAATGACAGGACTACTAGATTCTCTCGAAATTCTCTGGAGAGTCGACAATTACGGTTGAAGTTGACTGTGACTTCGAGTCCAAACCTCTATGCTGGCTATGTGAATATTTTAATTTATGTGCTGCTCAATACGGCTCTCGCTTTCAGTCGGAACCATGACCCACTACCAGCGTCCCGTCAGTTGCTGTCTCGGAGCGTTATGTTGTTCAACGGTCACTACTGGAATGCGGGTGTTTGTATTTGATCATGTCCCGTCCTGGGTACCATGAAAACTCACCAGCACCCCCTATAGCCCCATACTTAAAGGCTATAAAGCAGACATTCTGAACCTATCAGCAGAGCAAGCGACCCTTCCCTACAGCCTACAGCGCAACTATGAGACTACCAATATTCTTCGCTCTCGTATCCGCTGCGCTGGTTCTTGCACAGGACACGAACTTGGCTGAGGTTAAAAAAGCCTTCGACGATGCTCATGTCAGTACCTCAATCGAAGGATTTCCGGTATTGATCACTGACGTCGATTAATTATAAGATCCCCAGAGATATCTATATGCCATTCAACCCTCAAGTCCTGCTGGAAGTCACATTCCCTCAACCAGCAGCGAAGCCAATCACTCTGCGCGCCGGGGTGCAACTCTTGCGAAATGGTCAGTAGTCCAGATACTTCAATGACTCTATATTTTTTCTGATACATTTTATCCCTTTCGCAGAGACAGTAGGCCCGCCGACTTGCAACGTCGTAGGCGCTCGATCTCGAGGCCCATTCGTAATAGCCATGGTTGACCCCGACGTCCCTACACCCCAAAACACCTCTATCGCTCAAATCCGGCACTTTTTAGGCGGAAACTTTTATAGGGTGAACCCAAAGGCACCCACACTTCTCTACAACAATACACCCGCGATCAGCGAATTTATGCAGCCTAGCCCGCGCGCACCGTCGGATGCTCATCGGTACGAGAATTTATGACTTTGAATTGTCATGCACTTATTTGATCACCCTTCTTCATTGTGTTAGTTACATTTTCCTTCTTTTCGATCAGTCCGAGGAGTTTAATAAGCAGACGCTGGTTACCCCCAGCACATCCTTTGAACATTTCAATATCAGCGCTTTTGCGAGCGCCGTGAATCTTGGCCAGCCGATTGGCGGGACATATATGTTGGTCGCCCCTCAGGTGTAACGTTGCTAGGCCTTCAAGATTCTTTGCTTTTTCCCTGTAAATCCGTCCATGTCCCTTAATGCCGAGCTTCGTGTTTACCTCTGAGCCTTTTGTCTCTATCTCCCCAACCAAGGGAATTAATTCTCTCTACGCAAGACTGCCGATTACTTGGCAACGAAATACTCAGGTTTTGTACGCAAAGTCAAGGATTAGCAACAAAAGAATCTAGTCATTGCAATTGGTTTGGTACTAATTACCTACAGGTTATCTGGGATTACAACTTTGCGGTATATATGTAGAGGTAGTGTGTAGACAATCAATGCGAGACAAGCTATTGTAGAAAAAATGTTCGTCAATATAGGTAAGCACACATACCAAGACCGTCAAGACGCCATATTTCATAGTTAAATCGCAGTTACACCGCCGACGCAGCCAATCAGCAGGGTGTCAACCTTCCCGTCCGTCTTCTTATCTATCCATGCATCTAATTCTTCAAAGAACGCCATCGCAGGCCCACCTTGCGCCCTGAATGCCTTCTTTGCAGGCCATACGCCCTTCTCCTGCATCCCAATGAAGTTGACAAGGATTCTCGAAGTATCGTCGGATGCTCCTTCCGGAACCTTGATCAGCAAGTCAAAGGAGTATGTGTCATGGCCATAAAATGAGGCCTCCTTGAGACGATGACGCGCGTGCTCATCTGGAGGGTTGTCGTCCAACGACCACTTCAACACATGGGCGTCAAAGGCAACAACGGTCCAGATGAGCCCAGGATGGTTCACAGTAACCGTGATATTCCTCGTGCCTGGCTGTAAGTTCTCTATGTGGTCTTTGGCCGTGATAGTGAACGCTTGGTCATTCGTCCAGGGCGATATATATCCTTCGGGTGCTGCAAGGGGAACCTTGTAAGGAGTCAAAAACTACAAAGATTACTGTCAATCACCCAGAACAGCTCCACTGAGGCGGCATGCGACATACTGCAGAGAATGGATAGAGCACATCCCAGTCGTAGTTGTTGTCGTCCATGGTGACGGGCAGAGGCGCCAGGTCACTCGCACCGAAATCTTGTGCAATAGCATGCACAAGCTGTTCAAACCCAGGAGCACCATCGGCAGCAGCAATATGCATATGATGTTCATTCGTGGTGAGCTGTTAAAATTGTCGGCCTGGAAGCTTATTCAAAGGCCAACTTACTCACATTCTCGGAATGCAAGATGAACAGCCGCTTCTGATGCATTTGATCAAACGGCTCCATCGTCGCAAAGAAACCAATCAACCCTGTCATAATTATGCTGAAGACGATAATTCCTCTGAGCAAGCGACGTCGTCCAAACCTATGTGCAAAGGGCAATACCAGAGGGAATGCCAACCCACCAAGGGACGCTATAATTGTAGCGACAATATTATCCGCTGGAGCATCTGCACCTATCCTGCCAGTCTGAGAAAAAGGCTAAGTCAGGTATAAATCGATCTCGGGCTCGGTTTTTCACATACCAAAGGCACAAACACGTCGACGACGCCCAGCAACAAAAGTACACCAGATATCGAGGGCAAAAGTGAGCCAATAGCGTAGGTCCATAACGACAATCTTGGAGTTGGACCCGAAAAGAAGGGATTCAGGGCAAGTGCACTGAAGAGTGGCAGCGCAGATAAAAAGAAAATTGCCGCTGAACCGATGTTGGCGAATTGAAGAACCACTGCAATGCCTGCCTGTGCCAAGAGGGAGGAATTGTAAACTGAGTTCTCATCCATCTCGCCGATGAGGTATTGTGATATCATGGCACCTAGAATTTGGACATTCAGCGATAGCTTGAACAGGGACACATTAATAATTACCAAGAAGGGCAGCTGGTCCATATAGTCCAATAGGCATCAAAGGACTCCTAAACCAGCTCATCCCCTTGTTTAGAACATTCCTCATGATAATTGCCACAAAATTGGGAATAACCAATGTCCCAACCACCCCAGCAGTGACAGCCCCAAGGCCTCTGCCCTGCGCCCTCCAAAACCCAGGGGTCCGCTTTGCAACAGGAGTGGGATGCACAAACGTAATCCGGACTAAGATTAGTGAGAAGGCGAAGAGGGTGCTGTAAAGAATCTTGGCAGTGGCGAAAGAGTACATGAAAAACGATGTACCAACGTGGGCGAAGAATACTGTGGTGGGAGGAGCATACCCTCTTATTAAGCGAGGTAGAGGTGACTTCTTTGAGGAAAGGTGCCGGAGGAGAGCAAGGGAATTTTCAGCCATATGCTGTCGGTGCGGAAATTTCACGAAGGTTTAGAGAATGGAGAATAAACCAACGTACTTGGGGGGTACCCGGCTGTATATTTTCCACGAGATCCTAAGATGGCGAAGGGTAAGCAGGCAATAAACGCGGATGTGTACATATCCACATACCTTTCGCATATGGTAGAGGTAGCTATTCCCAACCACCGCCATCTATTAGGAGGAATTGTCAACTTTGCTGTTCCTGCGGTGAAGAGCTGGTCATACATCTAGGCCGGTGACGTTGAGATATTGTTCAAACTGACGGAAGTCAGTACTATGCCCCACATTAGCATGGTATTTGTGAAAGATAGAAGGGTGTAATACTCTGATAAAATTACACCAGAGCTGAAGATATCGTTGGCAAAGATAGTACCGTAAGGTCTAAGACAAAAGTTCAATAGCACGTCAACCCAATCAAACAGGACAAATTTACCTGGGCACATGCGAATAAGCTTCGATCATTTCTTCGGAAGTGGCTTGGAACAATATTTCTCGGCCAGTGGTCCCGGCAGCTGGACAAGAATGCAATAAGAACATATTTTTCTGTAGCCTGTGAAAACAAACCTTCGAGGTTGACGATAGCGCGAACTCTGTGTTAATTCTAAATTAGCCTTCTATAGCGAGTGTTTCGTCAAGGTGCTTACGTTGAGGCAGTGGGGTGCTGCGTGGAGTACAGATGGGAGCCATCTTGCAATGATTCTTCGGCATGATTAAACACTAAATAGAATGGTAGGCCGATTAGTAGCGCGAAAAGTAATTTAAGAGGACAAGTTTACTGACGGAAAATAATAGCGTGTTTGGGCGACCATTTCGGCGTTTCAATCAAGACGCGCATACAGTCCAGCATAATACCAACAGGTAGGGCGTCATCAGCGGCGCCTGGACTGGGAAGTGTGCTATCCAGATGAGAATTGACAAGTACCGCATGTTCTTTGCCTTCAGGTGTGCCATCCGAGATACGGACAACAATATTGGTTAGATTGACGTAAGTTTTGTACAAGCGTTTCCCCATCATGTCGAATCTTCGTTAGGTGTCAGATAAGTGCTTTTTTGTTTTGAAAGGAAACCTCCACATACCGGTGGTATCCACTTCCTTCCTGCCGCCACACTTCACATTCGAGTTTCCTACCGGTCTGGGCTGCAATTCTTTCACAATTTTGCTTGACTTGGTTTGCCGCATCCAGCATCCATTTGTCCGCTAATGCATGCTCGTATGTTCCAACGGTCCTGAAGCCAATAGCTTCCGAAAGATGTTTGGCCACTCCAAGAATGCGCTCTTCAGAAAGTTGAGGCAGCCCAGTTGTAGGATTCGTGCTAGAGGCTATGTTAGATGTCGCTCAGAAATTTTGGAGTTGATTTCAATGCTTACAGGGCATACAAAGGTTCAGGTATTTCTAGATTAGTTGAAGTCAGTAACCCAGCCGCTTAACCATCAACCGCGTCACCCAACGTACTAAAATGCTGCTGGTAAGCAATCCAAGGTCCAGCCACAAGGACTGGTGCGAGGGCTATTAGAGAGCGCCACACTCCCCAGTGACTACTGGAAGGCATTGCACACTGCGCGATCACCGCAAGTCGTATACCAAACGCGTACTACCTGTTCGAACCGTAATTGACTCCGAGACAAGAGAGAGAGATGTGGAAGGTGCAAAGAAGCTGAACGTAAAGAGCTGGTCTTTTCAAGGGAGAGATGTCGGTGAAAACCTGAGGTAGTGAGTAAGATGAGCGCCAGGTAAAGAGTGTGGCTCACATGCAGCCCTCCGTCACGGTCGTTTGAACATCAGCACCGCGTTTGCTCAATAAGTAGTTACGTAATAAAACGCGTCGCCGTTTTTGTGCGATCTTCGCTGATCTTCGCTTTCACGTTTGCAACCACTGACTGTCCTTTATTCCACGTTTATTTCTAGCACTTGCCGTTGTCAGATGACAGGCCTCCGCCTTACGACACACATATTGAAGGGTGTCAATCGTTTCACCGACTGCAGCAGGCTGTATTCCACGAAAACCCAAGCCCAAGAACTTTGGAATCAGTCAAACTACGCAGCCTTCTACGCTTCTGCAAAACAAATATCTTCCATACCTAAATCTACAGGGGCTCCAGAAGTAAGCACTACGTGCTGCACTACTACGGCGTACGCTGACCCGCTAGTCAGATCATAGTAACAGGTTTGTATGTTCGACGAATCTCTTCTTGAAGTCCAAGAGTGCCAACCATTGAACGTTGCACAGGTCGCGCGAACGCTGGAAAATCTACACTACTCAATGCCGTGTTGAAACGAACGACTCTATTGAGCACCAGTAAGAAAGCGGTGTGTTCAAGCACATGCTCTCCAAGTAGTCCTTTTTGACATTTTTTTGAAGGGACATACAAGAGCTTTAAACTTTTACGCTGTCGGAAGTGACCCTAAAGGACTACTCCTTGTCGATGCCCCAGGATATGGGGCTCGAGGGCGCCCTGAATGGGGTAAACTGTTCGACCATTATATCACAACCCGAGAACAGTATGCGTCTATTCACCTTCCGCGACGTATTTTCGTGTTCACCGAGCAATTTCTCTACATCAGACTGAAACGCGTCTACATCCTCTTCAACGCCAAACACGGGCTCAACCAATCCGACATCCAAATGCTCGAGCACCTCTCCCAAAACCTGATGACGGTTGAAGGAGTGCAGCCTTTCACGCTCCAATCTGTTATCACAAAGGTGGACACCCTGCCCGTCGCCGACACTCGGGCAGCCATTGAGAAAATGCGCACCGAAATATGGAAAGCTGCACCACTCTGCCTCCCCCCCATCATAACCAGCGCTGCCATGAATCCTCCATTCGGCCTGGACGCCCTGAGGGCAAACATCGCGAATGCGTGTGGATTCAGCTAGCGAGGTCGCCGTTTGAAATATACGAGTGCCCGATGCGAAGCTGAGGTCTTTCTCGAGGAAACCTTTATCCTTCTCTTCGGAGACGCAACGCCACAATCTTAGCGGCAAGCCAGTGCCACCAGCGGCCACTGATTGATCATGGTACAGAATGTTCACGCGTGGACTTTTTAAAGTGGCTCCGCCGTGGTCTAGATTTAAGAGTCACCATTGCTAATTCATCTTGCTCTTGCTCGCCTAGGCTTTGCAAAGATCTCGATTTTACGCTTGCCTGTAAATAGGTAGTAAACCTTCACGCAATGTCATAGGAAGCTATCCACCACCATTGAAACTTGTGCCAGTGCCCAAATCATCGGTTCTTTCGACCTTCAACATTTTCAACCTCCAGCATGTTACGCGAACTAATGAACAGTCACCTGCTGCACCGCCGAAGTCCTATGACATTAACTCCATCAAACCTAGCACACTGCTCTAATCTCAATCTAACATACCATTATTCTGCACACAGCCAAACACTGCCCTACGAGAACAAGGCTGATTGGAATTGCTTGCATTCATTGACGTAGCTATCTACTTTCAAATGACTTCGGAACAACAGGTTCGCTCGCTCGCTTCAAGGGAGTTGTCGCTGTCTACGACTCAACGGAGCGGCCATCGATCTCACGGACAGCCATATGGCAAGGATTTCAATCTCAGGAGCAAAATAAGCGGAGTCCAATGCACATTGAATACTGCCTGACGGTCTGAACGACGAGGGCATCGGAGGTCAGAAAGACGAGCATGTGTTTATTCTGAATATAGATGTATTCATGCATGTTAGTGGATCAGATGATTTCCACAATAGATGGCCATAAGCTGCGTCAAGACACCATTAATTGTTTAGCAAAATGCTAGATCGTGGAACGCCTACCTGAGCAGCCCAACGACTACCTGCATTACCGCTAGCAAGAAGGGTATCCAGCTGACGGGGTGCCGCGTTTGAATGAAAAAGGTCTAGCACAAAAAAATCAGCCACTTACGTCGACATGTTGAAATTTCCAGCTGAATAAAGGCCAGCTACAACGGATCCCATGATGACCGACCCAATCACAGCGCCAGCGACGCTTAGCGTCAAAAATGTCAGTAACACAATGATAGCAAAGGCGACTCGAGATCGTTGTTCGTTTGCCTTGGGTGGCTTCGAGGCATTCACTGACGGCGTATCAGCGTTCAAGGGCGAAAGATAGTACGTTTCGTGCGCATGTCGGATATCTTGTTGGCGATAACGAGGGGGCGGAGGAAAGGCATAGTTCCAGAATGCATAACTTCCACAAACGAGGAATATCGGTGTGTAGAAAATGAGCGTCCAATAGAGTGTGAATCTGAAGATATCTTCCCTAATTGTTAATTCGGGGTGGGCGGGTAAAACTAAGCCGACGTACCTTTCACGCGATAGAGATATGCCGCGGACTCCTGTATCGCTTTGTGGTGTTCAATGTGAAGAATTTCTACTCCTGGATCATACAAAGAGGGCCAAGGGGGCGTTATGTTGCCGGGGATGGTCGTCATGATACTTATAGGTACAAAATGGATTCTGGGTATGTTTATGCGTTACGAGCGTTCGTTGAAGTAGACGAGGGGTGATAGGCAGTCTGCATTACTGGTTCTTCATCGGTGACTGTTGGCAGGCAGTAAGGGAACCGAGGTCTGGAGCCCAGCGTTCACGCGACGTCCAACAGTCGTGCCCAAGCTTTTCGAAGTCAAAGCGTGTCTGCGTGTCGCTTGAGCCGAAGCAACCTCCCCGTGAGAATACATTAAGTAAGAATCAGATCACTTCAATTTCAAATCTAGTTGTACTATTCTTAGCTTACTTAGGTGAGTATCGCTTACAGTGTAGCTACAATATAAAGAGCACTTCAAAGGCTGTAGCTGCTCCTGAAACAAGTGTTTGCTGGAGCGTCATAGAAATATACCTTCTTTTCGATAGTATACTGGCTGTCGGTACTTCGAGACGGAAATAGGAAAGTTGTAGCTTAAGATAGTAGCTGGACCCATAACTTATATAATAATATTACCTCACGCTTGCCTAACGCTTGCCTTTACGACAACGTTATGAACGATGAAATCGGATTAATCATCACAAATCGCGACAAGGAGACTTGATCTTTTGTAAGAAAATGATGATGATAGACGTTGTGTCGAATGCTATAGCGAGCAATTGCCGAGTAAGCATTTTCCGAGTCTGTAAACGCTATCGGATGTCGTTGCACAAGGGTGGGTACAGGTGAAAGGCTGTGAATTGGCTAAAATTGGCTAACTAAAAAGATCGCCGTCCAATTTCTTCCGAAAGCCACAGAGTGGTGCTCCCACAGTTTCCGTGATTGCTCCATGATATCAAGAATCCAAGAGACTTGTTTCTTCCTCAGGGCCGCATGTGATGGGGGGCCACCATCGAGAACTGGCAGCTACATACCAAGCAGTCGAGACTGAAAGCGGACTAGTAACATTGAACCATGGATTGCAGATTATCGATGTCTAATTTTGCCGAATGCTGCAGACAGTAGTACCACTCTCAGTCAAATGCGCCAGGACTCTAAAGGGCTCTTTCGAATCTGACGTATCTGTCTCGGCTGGTTTCTGACGATCACATCAATCTAAACCTCCAGAAGATCAGTATTGGATACTTGCCAGACGACAACGATAGACAGCACATGCCCCACACTTTCACGCAACTTTCACGGCGGATTAGGATATATTGCTCTCGTTGAGATAATATTTGCCTCGGCGGCCGATTGGTAGCTAAGTATAGCTGGCTTACTGTTCCAATATGTTTTCCGAGAACGTGCAGCCTGGCACTCGCTAGCGTAGATTGCATTCCTTGAAGCTGCAGTGATTTGCAGCGCCCTGCCTTGCCCAACACGAATCACAATATCGGGAGCAGTACGATTTTGTTTCCGTGAGACGTAGTTTGTTTCCGTTTTTATTTCCGTCTCGATCTCATTAGTAGTCATTAGTGCTTCCCCAGCTGGCCGTGGACCCAAAATGTACTCCAGAGTGATTTATAAAACTATAGCAACTCATGAAAGTGAGATGGTTACTAACATTAAAATACCATTCAATTCCGCAAGCCGCTGCTCGCGCCGTATAATGACACCCTCTCCGATTAATTGCCAGGCTCCTGTTCGCCAAGTTTCCGCCCAATAACATGACGCATTTTAATGAGCCAGAACGCACCCCATTATGAGTGGCCCCGGCTCTAAATCTTGCCGCACTCGTCGGACGAGACGTAGCATCGCGTGGGCCACCACTTCTCGATCTCATGCCTGAATTAATACTTTTACAGAGATTTGATTATGTTCATAGCAAGCCCTGAGGCGGGCCGCTTGCCGCGTTATATCCTCGGTTCTGAGGTTCGCGGGATAAGAGCTATCCCCGTCCAGATAGCAACTAACTCCATGAATCAGCATGGAAGAATTAGTCCTCGATCTTGTAGTGGTAAACGTCTTTTTCGAAAAGGCCTCCGAATAGCGCTGTACAGCGCACATTTTCTACTCGTCCCATCTACGACCTCCACCAGCTTCCTCTAACTTGCAAGCTCAACGTGAAATATGCTTGTCGGGAGTATGTGAAGCCCCTGGACCCTTGACGCACCTCGGAAATGAAAGGCCAAGCTTTAAAAAGCTTTAAGCATTAAGCATTAAGATTCATGATAGGTTGTGCCAGGCCCTGGACGGGCTTGCCAGTGGGACGGGCGTCCACTATTAATATTGAGATATGCATATATGCCCAAAAATGGCTGTGAGCTTACTGGTAGGCACACCGTACACATCAAGCGTGCCGTCTACCGTACGAATCATCGAACGCCCGCGAAAAATAATGGCATTTTCGCCAGCGGAATAGCTAAACGAATATACGGCATCAAGATGATCACGATAATTATAGCTCAGGTGGAAATGAAATATGGTGTTGACGCAACTGAGTTACTATGTACATACACAAAGACGCGAGGACTCTGACGGTTAAATAAGGTGGAGACGAAAACTAAGGGTTACAAAGTATGGTACAGGAATGC
Source organism: Hypholoma fasciculare (assembly GCA_016801325.1). Lineage (NCBI taxonomy): Eukaryota > Fungi > Basidiomycota > Agaricomycetes > Agaricales > Strophariaceae > Hypholoma > Hypholoma fasciculare. The sequence continues at coordinate 19,851 of JAEKIV010000063.1, forward strand.
AATAAATAAGTATGTCCATCGAGAGCGATGTCTCTGCAGCTAGCATAAAAATAAGATAATGACGAAGATGATACATAGAAAAATGAAGAATGCATAGTCCATCTCAGGGAAGAAATGATGTCGATGTGGAGTAAAATGATCCCATAAATCCCGCACTACAAAGCCCAGATATGCTACAAAAATGAAAATAGAGGAGAATAAAGTTATTATATGCTGATAGAAAGCAAGGGAACGGAAGAAAGGCGACAATGGCATGCTATAGATTTGAATATTGAAAATCTAGACTCTGTAGCGGGTCGTTTTGGAGGTGAAATGTGGGATATTGGGGATAGGTGAGCCCGAATGAAGAGTCGGGAAGGAGGTCGTGGGAGGGTAGCTGCATGTAATGGAGATTTTGTAGGAAGGGAGCGCCAATGGACATCGAAGGTGGTAGGTCTTGCGGCCCAAATTCCGGTAAGATGGAACCCGTTTCGAGAGAGTACTGGACAACAAAGAGCATGTTCTCATCGGTGTATGAGGCTTCATTCACACCGATTGAGATAATGTTCTGAACAATCCTATACCGGCCGATGCCTATGCGAGGAAAAATCGGTAAGTTATACTAAGAGCTGTAAATCGAGTATATAAATCGCACCTTCGAGATTGGAGAGTATATGTGCCCAGAAATCGGGAACAAGCTCCAGGCCGTAGAGAGCATACTGAGAAAGCGCGTCGAAGGATACAACGTGGAGGAGTTTGCTGCTATCTGCATCGGTGTACACGAGGTCGTTGTCGTAGTAAACGGAGCATATTGAACGGTAGTGGCGGTTCAAGTCCTGCAGCGACTGAGCACTTATTTTTATTTCTGGAGGCGACTGGGAGAGGCAGTGTGCAGATCGCAGCTCCGCGCGGTAAGTGAATGACCTGGCGTTTGGATATGACGACTCCGAGAACATATTCTCGTCAAGATCCAACGTGAAGGCAGGAGTTTGCGTTCCGCAGTACGGATCTATCCCATGGACGACGAGAGTCACGGCAACGTCCACGATAGGCTGCCGCATTGGTGGTGGTTGAGGTGGGATCACTGGGAAAGATGAAGATGTCGGTGATGGTGAAGACGATGACAACACGGTGGACGATTCTCCAGAAACACTCGGCGAATGCTGGGAGCCGTGCACAGTCGGAAAGAATTTATTAACGATAAGCCCTAAAACTAGATGCAAATGAATATAGGTTAATCGAACAAAAGACGAATGGGCGTAAACATACTTTCTGGGTCCGCGCACGTTTCTCTCAGCTGCTGAAGTCTGCTGCCGACCTGCTTGGCTGTGCGCGTCTTTCCTGTCTTTTGGAGTATATAGTTTGATATCCATTTATTTCTTCGGGGGAAGCGTCGCAGGAGGGAGGGATCCCTCGCTGAAGACGGACGGTACTCTGTAAGGCCTAAATATAAGGCATTAATATATTAATGCGACAACGAAGGAAGATTGATCTCCACCTTGCAGCAAAGCTTCTTCAAGATCAATAGACCACACGGGCTCCGATCGCTTGTATTTGAGCGTCTTCCTTCCAGTCCTGGACGTGGGGGAAATAGTGAGATACTGAGTGTACGACATCGACATGTTGGGCGAGCGCTGATTCCAGCCTGAGTTGGTGATAGTTTTCCAAGTCCACAGGGAGACTTAATATAATATTTGGATTGAGTGGCTCACGATAAATCGGGATGTTATCATTCCTGTGAAGACAAGGCCCAAATCAGCCAAATCGTGTAGTTCAATCGTTGATCTCCATTTGGTCAATGTCGAAACCTTGATTTTGAGATCCATGAGATGTGCGCGATTCACTAGATTCGGCCACCTTGGCGCCTTTGTGAGCACTCGGGTGAAATTGTGATAAACGAAGTAGTGTACGCACTGCGATGAAATAGGCTATAGCGCTTCGCAAAACATCTCACTGATACCTATCAAAGGAGTTCAGCTGCTTTTAAAAGTCGACTTTCGCAAAACTTGCCAATCTTCAGAGACGCTATGAATCGAATAAAAGTGAGCTTCAGGTCTGGAATCTGAGTAAAGAATTAAGGTACGCAATGTGTCGCAATTAAATGGTGCGCCAGTCACCGGTCAGCCACATCTTTCGGAGACGTTCTCTCCGTATTTCCAAAGTGTGGAGGCGCTGAAGAAGTCTCACTTATTCATGCGCCACGGACTTCTCGGACAGTGGAGTACATTAAGTAGCGTCCAGCGTACTACGACGCAACAGGAAGGAGTCGAAAGCCCATAGGTTTCGAGGGTGCCACTTAAATAAGCTGGTGTATTCCTCCGACTGTCGAATGGCCTCGCTGAAAACTCAGCATTTGTATTCGGTAAGCGCTTTTGAAGGAGAAAGTTCGGTGACTGACTACAGAGTTATACATGACGCATTTAATTAGATCTTCTATGAAATTTTCTCGGTCCAACAGAGACGACCACCTTGAATGTTTTGTGCGATGTTGAACAACATAGAGTAAACGTGGGAACGTGCGGAAGCGAATTATTGGAGATGATGTACGCAGACCGACGGAGCATACCAATCAGCGATCAATCGATCAATAAGCAAAATTCAATTTCGACGTCCCTCCGTCGCGCAAAAAACACTACGGAGTAGGTGAGAGTTGGGTAAAGCAAGTCAATAATAGAACAGTCAAACAGAAATGATGTCGTATTACTATATTTGGACAAACTGACTTACGTAAAAATCTCTTCGGTCGAGTCAACGGCGAGCACAGCGAGCAGCATCTGCACTTTTTTTTTATCAGCATGGATCCATTGGCAGGAATGGATGATTCGTCGACGGAAGACGATACCGCTTCCGAGACTACTGAGGATGACCCTCAGATTCCTGAAAACCAGGCCCCGCCCGCTGCATCGCTTCCGCCAGCGCCTCCACAGCCGCCTACCACCGCCACAGGTGTAGTACGCGAAAAACCACATTATGCCCTTCGACATACTCTTCGGGGGCATACAATGTCTATTAGTGCCGTAAAATTCAGCCCAGACGGGAAGCTACTCGCGTCTTGCGGTACGTCCAGATGGCGCCTTATCATTGATTTCGCGAAGCAATGTCTCTGATTATGTTCGCGCACAGGCGCAGAAAAGGTGGTCAAAATATGGTCACCCGAAACCGGTGAATTTCTGCGGAACCTCACAGGCCATACACAAGGCCTCTCAGACATTTCTTGGTCTGATGATAGTGTTTATCTGGCATCCGCGTCGGATGATACAACGATTCGAATCTGGGACGTTGAATCTGTCCGTATCTTCTCCTGCTCCTCACCCACTGCACCTCACTGAAGCTAGCCAAAAAGGGCTTGACGCACAAAGTCCTAAAAGGGCATAGTAAATGGGTGTTTTGTCTGAACTACAATACAGCCTCGAATCTTCTTGTTTCCGGTGGCTGCGACGGCGATGTCAGGATCTGGAACACCGCCAGAGGTACGTATGCGCGCAGCCGGTTTAACAGGGGTCTTTCTAAGACCACTTAATCAAATTCTCTAGGAAAATGTATGAAAACTCTACATGCACACATGGATTATGTCACCGCCGTCCATTTTAACAAGGATGCCACCCTCATTGTCTCCTGTGCCTTGGACGGGCTCATGTACGTTCCTCTAGCTCGCAGTTCCTCTCCTCCTATTCACCGACGACCCTTATTTTAGCCGGATATGGAACACGAGTGATGGACAGTGTTTGAAAACGCTCGCGGAAGGACACGACGCGATCTGGTACGTCCAAGCTACGCTGTTCGTTTGAGGTCAGTTGCGCTCAAGTGTCTGCAATTGTAGCCAGCATGTCCAATTTTCGCCCAACTCAAAATACATCCTATCGACGGCACACGATAGCACCATCCGCCTATGGGACTACCAAACTACGCGCTGCCTTAAAATTTACAAGGGCCATGTCAACTCCAAGTACTGCATTTCAGCCTGCTTTAGCGTGACGGGTGGCAAATGGATAGTCGCTGGCAGTGAAGATCACAAGACCTACATCTGGGATTTGCAGACGCGCGAAATTGTGCAAGTCCTGGAAGGCCATACAGGTGATTTAGGGCCCCATTCGCTTGTTCGGTATAACCAGATCTGACCTGCGCCTCTGCAGATATTGTTGTCGCTGTGGCTGTGAGTCTACGGTGCCTTTTGCGCTTGTATGCTTTGCTAATACTTGGATAGACGCACCCCAAACAAAACATGATCGCTACTGGGTCCATCGACTCTGACCTTGCAATAAGAATATGGGTGGATCCAGGTCCTCCTCCTGTAAGTTAATGCCTTGAATTCTAGGCCTCGTTCCTTGTTCCTCCACCATTGTTCATGTGTCCTGACTCCTTGTTGTTTTGCTTGATACCCAAATGTATTTTACTAATTGTACATAAAACTACGTCAAATATTGATATGCAGAGATAGAAATCCACGGAGTAAGTATTATGATAGGAGAGAGCGCTCAATTGATTGACTAGTCAGTTGGCGACGCAGAGGGTCCGTAAATGTCCAACAACTTATTTCAGAGGTTCTGCGTGTAACAAATCTAGGAAGAAACTAGTTAACGGATAATACGAGATGTTGATTCAAAGTATTTACCATTGGCAACAGCCTTATCGGCGTCTGTCAATCCCGAATCGTGCGCCTCGAGGAACGCGTCAACCTAAGGAGTGCACATGAATATCTACATTCAACGTAACGTGTCAGCATAAGTGAAAAGAGCGCACCTCGTCCATTACTTGGTCGTCGTGATCATTGTCCTGCAAATCTTCGTCGTCGTCGTCGTCGTCATCCTCATCCTTAGCATCATCGATTGCAAAGTGGGTGCGTTCCATCAGTGCAGCTGCATTGACGGCCTGGAGCATTGGCATCGCAGAGAGGCTTCCGCTGTCAGGCACATTCGGCAAGGACTTGATAGGAACTTCCAGCGTTGTGTTGACAGAAAGTGTCGATGTCGACGATGTGGGCGCAGAGCCAGTCCGTGTAGCCGTTGATGACGAACCGAGACTTATTTTCGATAGTGATTTGCGTAAGGTGGGTGTAAGAAGCGATTCGCGAGCTTTTGGCTCCTCAAGTTTGGTATACCTGCCTATCGAGGGCTTGTTCACAACCTGATGTAAAGGACATTAGTTAAGTCGCGAGGACAACAGAGTTTTTGAAGTACTTGGTGTCTGCCAATAGTCTTTCCAATCTCATCTGTGAACATATTGAACATCTTCTTGTTACTGTCAGTTGCAATCGTCGACCATAGATCTCCGAGAATGCCACTGTTCGAAGAAGGAAGTTCCATCTCGGGGAGAGGATGTAACTTGAACGACTCAGAAAGATCGGTTTCGAAGAACGATTCCAGCACCTCATCGGCGAGAACGACCATCCGGAATCTATTTGAAATGCGGGTACATCAGACAGTAGGCAAATTCAAGAAAAGCGGCACTGACGTCGCCAAATTGAGATAAGGTTGGTTAGACGCGATAGAGACAGGGGACGTAGTATCGGCGGCCGCTTCGCCATCTTGGTTGTTTTGAGGGAGGAGTGCGTCTCCGTATTCAAAGGCATTTGTCATGAAGCGACTCACAGCACCGAGATAAGCATCGCCGACTTCGTAACGGAAGATAAACTGAATACAGGTGGCCCCAATAAATGTTAACAGGAGGTCATGTTTGTGGTTGAGAACAAACGAACCAAGAAGGATTCAGATAGAGTCAACACTTCGTCTTTTGTCAGATAACCATCCTTGTTTTTATCGTGAAGGTTGAAGAACCACTCGATGTTGTCCATTAAGTCATTGAACATAACGCCGTCAAGGCCTGATACAAGATCCTAGGTCACAGGTGAGATAGCACATAAAAATTGGTAAGAGAGATATTTATTACTTGGAATGATAATGCACCGTGGCATCCGACGTCCCAGAAGTAGAAGAGTCTATCAATGAATTCATGTTCAGCTACTTCTCGGTCGATCCGTTGCTTTTTGAATGAATGCGAGTCAAAATTTCGTCGATACAAAGCAAGCAAGGCACATACTTGGAATCCGTTCATCACAATCCTCTCCTCTCTGGCCCACGATGCAACTTCGCTTAGGAACTGTTTGAACGTGCGCAAACCAATTCTTGTTTCCGGCTTCTCTTCTTGACTTTCGCCGGTGGTAAATAAGGACGGAGGTGGTGCCACGGCAGGCGGTGGCGGGACGATGCACATGGACTTGTACAGCGCGTCGTAGATAAGACCAGCTTGTTCTTTATTGAAGCGTGCAAGAGTTTTGAGGTTCCGGACAGCACCACGTTTGGCAAATGATTCAATACTATGGATGATTTCACCCCTGAAGCGCCTGCGTTCCGATAGGATTATGTCCTCTGTTATGACCGAAAACTCGCGGAATGAGACAAGAAGTAATTCTTGGAAAATTGTAATGGCCCTTGCGCGAGGATCAAGGGAGTGTGGATGTGCGGATTCTCCTAACGAGGCGAAATAATCTCGCATTAGACTACAAGCACGTTAGCAGTAGGTCCTATTATCAATACAATTCTGTCGTACGAACTTCAGGAATTGACCATCGTCTTGTATCTGAAGCAACTGTTCTCCGTTGATCTTCAATATCGCTAAAGAGCCAAATCAGCTACAAATTTGTTGACAAACATATAACGGACCCAGGCTAATACAGAGGTTAACGAAGAACAAATTTAGAGCTATGACACACGCACCCAACTTGGAAGAGAACCTTGGGTCCCATACACAGGAAACAATCGACTATTCGGAACGCAAAGATCATTGGCATACTGTTGATGTACCTGCACGTAACTTGAGTATCGTTTTTCTCTGAAAATAGCACAGTAACGAACAAGCTTAGGAACCACGGAAGAGAGGCTACCGAGAGTTGGACATCAACCACTTGGAAGTGATCATGAATGATGGGTAGATATCTTTGCACGAGGGATTCAAACACTCGCTGGTCCAGTAGAGTGCCATGCATGGAAGGTCTGCGATGATAGACGGGAATGAGACGATATGCAGACAGCAGAATGAAAAGGCTAACGCATAATATCCAGGTAGTAAGCGGCCACACAATACTTCCAATAACCAGAAGGCTTGTTCCTCTGACATATATCTGTTTGGTTGTCAGAAAAAGTAGCGGGAGCAAAAAACTTCGAAATTTAACTCTCACATCAGGATAGCAGCTGCGAGGATATTCATAGCCTGGAATCAGAACTTGAGCTGCTCGTATCATACGCGAAGAAATAACAATAATCAAATACCTGGCAATAGCCTAGCTCTGGATTCATGTAAGTATAGGCTCGAAGCACACGGCGCAAAGCATCAATCCCTTCCGGCGACTGGTATCCCGCATATTCAGGTAAACTTCGATGCAAGTCTTTTTCGATATCCTCAGTGCTCGTGCTTGTGGTACCCTTGTTTTCTTCTAATAACCGTTCATAATATCCTGGGTTGTTATAGCGAAGATAGATAGATCCTGACAATGTTTCCCACATTTCGCCCCGCAATCGGTTAGGAAGGCCAACTTGCACCAGTCGCGTGCATTGTGGATATCGAAGGAGGGTTAGATTGCGTCCATGGTCTGTAGTACAACGTCACTACTCCGTTCCTGAGGTGGGATAAAAGTACCTACTCTTCAGATATTGGGTCCACAGCTTGATTTTCGATCCTTCACGAAGTCTGAAAATAGGAGGTTCATAATGCGACGGAGACGAAGACGGAGAGTAACGCACTTTTTGGGATCGCCAGGAAATTTGAATTTAAGGCCAAGACCACCGTGATAAGCAACATCCTGGGTGGTACCGTCTTTCTCATCAGTTATCAGACTTCCATCCTCATGCTCGTTGTCGGGAGAGGTCGATGACTCTGAGACTAAGACCTCCGAGTAACATGTCTTGACAAAGCCCTTCACAAGCTTCATTTGGCCACGTTGGAGTTCAACCTTGAGTGCGTCACGTAGCATTGAACAGAATAGGTCTGCAGTTGGGCGCAAAGATGTTAGCTGCACAATCTGTTCCCTAAGTCAGATTTTCGGAGCTACCACGACACCATAACATCCAGACTCACGATTTTCATGCCGTGCCATGTCAACAAGCTTAAAGCGTACACTCCGGCGCGTGCATTTAATCTCTCCACTCTGCGAATGGTAGAAAGTGGGATCGTAAACCTAACAGACTTTTTATCGAGAGAAGAGAACGCTAGATAGGGTGGTATTATGTGCAGTTTGCCTGCCTACAGGAACAATGGATGGTAATGATTAGCTACGACGATAGTTAAAGCTGCAATGTGGAACACACGTAGGCATCCTCGACCTCCCCGACGCTGAGAACCGCGTTTATATCCATCTTGGTATCGTGTTCATCTCCTTTCCCACTTCCATGACCTTTCGATTCTGTTGGAGGCAGGGAGAAGAATATTTCTGTCAATTGGTCCCTAGTTGGCTCCTTGAAATGACGCAAGGCCGTTGATATTGTGGACATGGTGCGCTCCCCGTGCGTCCGTCAGTCGATAAGATGCTGCAAGGGTAATTCAAGATAGATCAGTAAATAGGAGGTTTGTACACTTTTAAAGGAGCAAAGACAATGTAGATAGGGCACCCGTCGCGGCTACAACCTGTGCAGGGAAGTGATTGAACCAGGGGCCCTTGCCATTTCGGGAACAGCCTCATACACACGTGACGAGACCAATAATTTCTAAAAATAGAATTCAGTCTCTGCAAGCCTTCTGGTCAGTCAAAACTTGGTCAAAACACTCGAGCACGATACAACTATTTCTCAAATATGTCAGCTAGGATAATGCGTTTCAGTGACGTTAAATATCTACCTTATGTCCAATCCATTTTCACTGCCACGCTTACTGACAGGCTTTCTCATTGATCAACTAGTCCCAGTTGAGTCCCAGCAAAGGAGTCCGTGAATCCAAGTTCAACGTTCAACGTGAATTGTCACTTACATCATAGTTTACTATGACCCTCCTAGACATCTTTCTTTACTCAACCGACTAAGTCATGGACATATCTATCGGTCAGATTAAATACACCATAAACGCAAACGAGAACATATACTTAACCTCTAGTTCTCCGCAGGACGGCCTAGTGTAGCACTTGCTGCCAATTTGATTGCTCGTGTTAGCTAAAACACCTCTGCGCCATTCGCTGGTCTCCTCAGAGAGTGGAAGGAAAAGAAATTTTATAAAAGTAAGTAGGCATCAGATGATCTACTCAAAATATCATAATATGTATATGATTTTGTTGCCAGGAGTCTGAGTCTGTCCGACAAAGGCGGCCGGATGAGGATGCAGTAGTGCACGACTCTACATACTTAGGTTAAACAGGGTTCCTTGAACGAAAGCGGCTCGCTGCGGGTGATCTAGAAAACGCCTGCCGCAATTTAAATAATTGTACCCTCATATATGTATTCTTTAAACTATCCAGCGGGCCCTTCATGGGTACTCTTTCCATTCGCGCTGAATCGCGCACCAAGGCTTGCGCCAGCGATATGCTGGGTCTTTTGAATTAAATAGTCTTGTGACGACGTCTGGGAGCTCTGCACAGATCTACATGTCCGCTGATTAACCTTTAACCTTTAGCACAAGGTCCCGGATCCAGGAGAACGTGTGTACATCTGTGATCGCAAAGGCCAATTTGTACATTTGCGATTTCTCCGGGTTTGGGGTACCGAGACGCCCGCGACCATATGCCATTACATCTCGCTGGCTTTACCACCATCCGGAATCAGACTGTCCACGATGTACATATACATAGCTGCGGTTGGTGGTCAATCTGACAGAATCAAGTGTATATTGCCGCATTAGTTAGGTAAATAATAGTCGCGCCCTAAGTAATAATAGAGTACGGATTTACCTCGAGGCAGGAATCATAGTAAGCATATGTGCGTAGATATGCAATGTGGGTATGGAGTCTGAATACAAGGAGTATAGGTCCCTCATTAGGAGCGAGGTCTGGTCTCATTGGAAAGCAATGACAAAGCAAGGAAAGCAGGGGGGGCTGGAGAGCGATAGGATCGAAAAACTTGATCACGCGCCCGCATCAGCGCGAATAAAATATATAGCAGGCATAGTGCTGAGAATAATCCCAGCAGCAACATCTCCGGAGATGGAATATGTGGAAGCAAGGTCGAAGGTCGTTGATGTCATTAGAGTAGAGCTGCGTGTGGTGATAGGATTGGGTAGGCGGACGGGTAACCAGGATGTGGCTCAGGCAGAGAATTGAAGGTGCATTATCGGCACACTCTTTGCTGCATGGTGTCAAAGGAACCCCTGCTCATCATAAGTCTCGTATTTAAGGGATGTAATGGAATACACGTACCTGCGCAGCGGTTTTACACTATAGTCGACGTTCCCATCGTCGCGGCTGATGGAAATCTCGCTATATGGGTCCAATACGTTTTGTTTATTGACGCGATCCAAGGCTCGAAGTTGTGGGCAAGTCTGAACAAGATCTGCGATCATCTCATGCATCTTCTGCCGGTCATTGCATACAGATTGCCACAGTCCCAGGCCACGAAAGACCTGTAATTTCTTAAATCGAGGCAAAACATCTAGCCATTGCTCCTGGATTCAAGAAATAAATGAGGTCAATCAACGAGCCAAATACAGGCGTCGAAGTTTCGTACCTTCGTTATCGGGACAGATCTTATTCCAGCGGGTATGTGCGTTGCCGGCAGCGACAGCCATTCAATGTTCGGAAAGGTTTCTGCGATGTCCTTGATAATTGAGAAGTCTACGATCACAGAGACTTGAAGCGCCCGAAGGACCTCAGGTTGTAGGAGCTTTGCCTCTAAGAATGGTCGATATACACAGTAGACGCTCAAGCTTTCAATCGGTCGAAGAATTCTTGAGGGAACCGGTGTCGGTTCATCTAGGACCGGAGTAACAACTGTGACTGGGGTTGACGGGGGTGACATCAATCCGACATAGGCAGTGCCGGCGTCCGCGTCGCTGAGAGCCGTGAGTAGATGGTGATTAGTTTGGAGGCACTTGAGATTGGGCAGTGCATCTGGAGCGATCCGTGGGGTGCTGAAGGGGTCCCAGACGAGTTCCTCAATAGATGGGTGGTTTTCCAAAAATACAGTCCGGGAACGATCAATAGCTATGCTGACTATCCCAGACTCCAGTACGAGTTTCAACTTTCTGAGCTTCGGTAGCTGGCATTCTGCAAGGTCGTGAAATTCCGTAGGAACCTCAAGGCACTTAATACGGTATAAGAAATGATCAAACAAAAAAATGGTCCAATCTTACCTCGAGATTCGGCGACTTTCGTAGAAGATGTAACAAGTGCTTCGAGTTCTCTTTCTTAGCCCAGCTTTCTCCTTGAAGTGAAAGTGATCTCAGATTGGACAGCCTCCAAGCCTAAATGATGTAATAAATACCGAATCAGAATGTTATCTGAGTAAGAACTCACCGGGTATGTCAGGCTTTCGGGATCGCGAACAGAAGGAAGAGCATGCATAGCAAATTTTCCACTCAAAGTAAGGTTTTTTAAGTGAGAGAGTTGAGAGAGAGTCGTCAAGATTGCGTTCTCGTGCTTGGGGTGCGATGTCGGCCGTTGTCCGTTGTTCCAAGACCATGTTAGAGTATGCAGCTGCCGCATATGACCCAGTGCCTTGCAGAGATTGCCTATCCTGACACTCTCTTCTGCATTTTCAAGGCGCCGATCAAGGATACTGTCAATGAGGGTGGTAGGATAGCGCTCGGGAGTCCATTTGTTCTTCTCATCGCAGATATGGACCTCTCGTATGTTTCGGGCCAGATCCGACCGTCTGGCAAGGTGAGCCCACACATTCGGAAGAGTGTGGCGCACTCGCAGTATCCGGTACTGCGTGTGATGAGGAGTTACAAGCGCAGAGCACATCCGTGAGGCCAAACCGAAGGCCACCAAGTCGACATGCTCATCGAGCTCGGAGAAGATCTCCTCGAGGATTTCGTCAGGAAGACGAAGGATACATGGCAGATTCCCGCTCTGCTTGATGGAAAAGGTAGGCATAAAGGTTAAAAAGAAAGGAAATGGACGGCAGAGCAGGGAGCGATGGTGGGCTCTTTGAGGGAAGAGGACGCCGCAGCTATCGATGCTTTGGGAATAATGCGGCTTTCGTGCCACGGGGTATTCGATTGCCGCTTTTGGTAACTTGAACAATGCATTCGCTCAATTTGTTCCCTCCCGCCATTCCCGCTCGCATTTTCCGCTGCCTGGCCTAGAGACGACCGTAAGCGAGGATGTGGTAGCTGGGTTACCTTGAAAATTGAGGACATTCGCATGCCTGACTTGTGTCGCACTCTATGGGACACCTTGGATACTCAGTACAAGGCTGCCGTGTTGCGCAAGACCGAGGCCATTTGGATGTCTAAGCAATACCTTGTAGTCGACGATACGACGCCGATGGAGCGCTCGATACCGGAGGGCTTACAAGAACAAGCTCAATAAGCTGCATCGGTGTCTCTTCAACGGTGGACGGTCGCACGATAATCTCAACGCTCAGCGTGGCCGATATAGCTGTCTAGCTCTGTGACTGAGGGCTGAACACTTAGGAAGATGCCCTAGGATGACTATTCGTCGGAATCATCTGCAGTCTCTGTATCGGATCCTCTCTCTGCTGGATGGCCAATTAATCTGACGGGTATGCGACATGATGCATGACGCCTTTCTTGATTTTTGGTAATGTATCGAAGTCTCGCGCAGTATGACTGAGGGTAGTGCTGAAGCTGACGCTCGTCCACCAAGTGTTTCCTCTGGCCTCTGGGTGATTATACGTGTGCAGTTACACGCTAGGCAGTGGACCTGAACGCACCTTATCCAGATGCAGGACCTGGTTCCCGCATTTCGAGAACAATGGTTGCCTGCTACCACCTCCTCGCCATTATCCGCGCGCGAATGAAAATTGCACGGATTGCTATGTGGACCGTCGAATGACTGCGTATACATCCTCATGGGCATAGGTTCGCCATTTGGTCTGCTCAGCGCATCGGGTTATGTGGGTGGGCCGTGGAGGGGTGCAAATCACTAGCTGGACTCTCCTGTGGCAGGTCTCATGTCTATATATCACAATCGCCACGATGCGTGCCTATCCATAGAACGTTTCTTATTAATCCCACCGATGCGATACTTTCGAGTCAGAGCCCATTGTGCTTGAAAGGTTGACGCGCCGGTGCAATTGCCAATTACGAATTTTGGGCCTACATAGGGCCGACCATTGTGCAAGAGCGTATCTTCTTAATATAGGATCAATATCTCATCAGCGCTGAGCTCTCACCGCGAGATATTTCGACACAGTTTTGTAGGACACTCGAGTCAGATTTTGTGCATATTTCACAGGAGGTAAGTTACTGTGAGAAACAGGTCTTTTTCCTTGGATATAAAATCAAAGATGACGTGCTGATGGTATCATATCAAGCGCGGGACATGTGTATGCTAATTCTCTCTGTGCGTGAATATTCTGGGATTTTCACTCATTGCGGCAGATGGCTTGAAGACCAGCTGGTTCCCTGCATTCTTGCTTTCACCGAGCCCGAAAGCCGGAGAAGGAAATCTGCCGAGAGCCCAACATAAGTACTCACACCGTCTGTTATAGTTTCCGGCAAAAATATGAGTACACGCGGTCGACAAATATAATTGAGCTAGAGCTCACAACCACAAGACTCATCCTTAAACAACCGACCGACAGATTGAAGGCAATGTACTTGAGAAACTCTCGACAGAACCTAGAAGATGTTCATATTGATTAAACATTATCCTAAAGCTTGTCCCGGATTTCTCTGATCGCTAGCGGACAGGTCATGATTCTGATTTAAGTTAACTTGTTCCCAAATGGGAAGATTTATCCTAAAACGGATTCGTTGCGCTGCTAAATTAAAACGCCGCTACAACGTTTCTCGTTCAGATTTCTGTGAAAAATATCCTGGTAAAATATCAAGCAGAATGTATAGATCAGGCCCTATAGTACGGTGCTATTATCTTCTGAACGCGTATCCAGCTGGAAGCAAAGTCTTGAAACGCGTCGCTGTCTAGTTCGATCATGTGATGGGAATTTAACGTATATATTACCTTCTCGCAAACTCTGCTTCAGTACCCGGCGGGCCCCGCCTGGAACAATTTCCATCTCGAAAGAACCATCTTTCACACTTGGACTCCACGGTCAATGTACGTCAAGCTGTTTTTCCGTCATAGCGTTTTTGTTGCTATCAATCAGACTGGCGTTGTACTGGCGACGTAAAGATTCAGAAGAAGCATCTGGTGCTAAGCTGGTATTAGCCTGGACTCCGGGCAACACTGGTCAAGCTTTCCTCAGATCTGGAGTATCTAATATATGGCTCGAAGACTGTCGCCATCTTTTGGAACTTCTTGTCTATTTACGCGACGAAATCCCGCAGCACATCTTCATTTTTAAGTATAGACATATCATCTCCTCCTTCAAAGCTCCTCATGGCTCTCCTTCCAACTGGAGTCAAAAAGGCTCACCCCAAGGTATAGTATCTATTAACCCACAATGCAAACAATAACTTCATCTGTCAAGTAATTTAGGGTACGCCCACGCACAGTTCATTGCGGTATAGATGTTGCCCCACACCGCATCTGTTTGTTCAAAAATGTCCATTTTTGAAGATCGCCCCGGTCGTGACACTCAGATAGTGATCTGACATGCAACTAAGCCTATCCAACGCTCTCGCAAGGGATTCAGCTGACCGTATCTGCGAAGAAAATAAGTTGAAAGTTTCCACCGAGTCCTGGGGTCCCGATTCATTTCAAGTCTATGCAAGTCCGTCAATTCCCAGTCCAGAAAATATCACTGACACTATCATTTGTGCGGAACCTAAGTACGTATGTTCTGGTATACTGTGCGCATGACCTGTGAGTCTCTGTGTTCGTGATGCGCTCAGATTATCTGACAAACGCGAGGTCGACGGAGTGGGCACCCTGGAATGGATATTAGATGCCGACTCCCGAGATGGATGGCCTCATGTGGCCAACCCTGAAACACTATCTCTCTCTCCCCCCTGCATGTCAAGTGTCCGACCATATCTATGATGCGTCGATGGTGCCTTTATTTCCATAACGGAAAGGCAAAGCGCCCTCCATACTCCCCGCAAACCACCGCCGAACGCTCCTCTAGCTATAGGCAATCGGGAGACTCCCAGGCATCTGCCTCACTGTGGACGTGCCCACATTGCACAGACATGGCGCCCATCTTACGCTTCCTCTTGACCGATACTTATGTATAGCGCACGATATACTTGGAAAACGACAAGCTAGTGCCTACGCCAAGGACCTTTTAGCGGCGACTTATCCTGGGTCATCTTCGCTGAGCTTACCCCATATACGGCGCCACCACAGTCATTGCCAACGCGATCATCAGAACACATTGGTACATTTTACATACCCCATTTTATGTCGGCCCCCCTCCCTTTGTTTAAATGAAGAATTGCGTAGGCTCTGCTTTCCACGGCATAGCCGCTGTGAGAGTCTCGGGGCCGCTCATCAAGGGATCTGTCTATTTCGACGCGATATAGAAACGCTCAGAGGCAGTCTCCAAGTCCATTCAGCCGGTGGATGATGGCGCGGTGGGAGCGGCACACCGAGAAGCACTTGGAAACGTTGCATCTACCCGCTCGCGGTCTTAGACCACTCTCGACGTTATCTACTCCGAGGCAAGTAGGTACTCCGCGCGAACTGGCGCCCTCTACCACCCTTGCCGATGTCGGACGAATCAGCGAAGCTGGCCTGTGATACGTTTCGTAAGATACCCGCTGTAAAGATACCTCGCAGATATCTCACGTAAATCTTGCGTAACTAGCAATCTTGCGCTGACCCACTATGGAAACCTAGTCATTTAAACCCAGCGATTCGGTGGGACTCATCAGCACTCATCCTACTTTACATGAAATCGGCAAAACCCAGTTCCTATGAGTAGAATGAAATGAACCAAACCACCCAATCCCCAAGTGAATCAAAGTCGCACCCACAGCGCCCGTAAAAAAAGGAAGTGAACCAGCCCCGGTATGTTGCTTGATTCAGTTATGAACATAGATTACAACAGTTCTTTGACAAATGAGAGGAATCATCTAAAAGGGGAGCTCACTAAGCCCCGGCCTTCGGACTGTCGGGCGGCGCAAAAAGACACCTCCGGAGAAATATTGGCCGCTGTGACAAGGTATACCTACCAAATTCGATAAAGTTCAAAATGCAAAGTCGAAGTCCATGTTTTTACAGATAACAGTTACAAAGCTAGGCGCCCATGATCGTAAAGTCCCACCAAGAGCTAGAGGTATACATAGAACAGCAGCAAGAGAAGCGTGTCTAACTCCAGTGCAATGCCAGAGAGTTACAACAGAATATACAAAATTGCAGGCAAGAGTATGTCCAAGACCGAGACGGACGAGAGAATTTGACAATGTGGCTTCGAAATCCAGAAGTCGAGAGCGGAATTCTACCCAGAATAATTTAGCGAAATAATTTCACACCAAGCCGAACCGAGAGCATGCATTACAGCGAAGAGACAGCATAGAAACAGAAGCAGAGCACAGAACCATAGCAGGATACGTCTTCAGGACTATTCAGAGCAAGAGAAATGTGTGTGCGGTCCACTCCCAGGTTTTCGAGGGCTGCGGGAGCAAAATGAAGTAGTCAGCGGGCATCAATATCAGAAAAGTAAAAAGAAGCAACCCGCGTCCACATAACCTCATTTCCACAACCTGGCAGCCGAACCAGAGACTAGAAGCAATTCGTCGTCGCTCGATTCGACATCCCCCATCTCCCCGGCGTCCAGATCCCCAAGCGCCTCCTCCTCCTCGCCGTCCGCACCGCTGGCGAAGCGCGCCTTCAATTTCGACTTCGCCTTCAACCAGCGCCCCGCGGTCGCAGCGCGTGTAGCAAACCCCATACCCACCTTGCGACGCTTTCTCTTCGGTGCCTCGGGCGATGGCGGCTCACGCACAACGCGCCACTCAATGTCTTCATCCTCCTCCGCCTCAGTGATATCCGCGAAGCGTAGAAAATCCAGCGTGTCCGGGGAGGACTCCGCCAGCGCCGGCAGGTACAACGAATCGGCGTAGCCCTCGACAATCTCCTCTTGTTCCCTGTCGTCGACAGCTTCCGCGTCCTCTGCGGCACCGAGATCCTGCAAACTGGTTTTCCCCACCTGCATCTGGAGGACCGACCCGCTCCGTGCTCGCACTCGCGGGCCGTGTTCAAGCCCAGCGGCGACAGACGCAGAAGCGACAATAGTACCGCTACGCGTGCGGGTCGGCGCAGCACCTACCCTCAGGAACGCAGGCTCATGTAGGCCCGCACTAGCGCTGGCACTTGGTATGGCCGGTAATTTAAACGTAGGCGGCGGCGCTGGAGGCAGCGGACCAACGATAGTACCGCTGCGCGTCCGTCTGGCGCCAGGGGGGACATATGCAGACAAGGGTTTCGCAGGCACTATAGTACCACTGCGCGTACGCTTCGCCGTCGCGCTCGTGCCCATACTTGGAGCAAGATGATTCGGGACCGCTGCAGCGGTGTCATCATCGTCGTCACAGCCGAAGGATTGATCTTTACGTGGGGGAGATCCCTGACCGTCATCTTCGAATGCGGCGCCCAATGTCGTCTCGAAAAGGGAATTGCTCTCAGAGGCTGATGAAGTGCGACCGCGCTGTGTCTTGTCCGAGTCCGGTGCATCTTCCTCGTTGCGATCACCCTCATTCTCAGCCCGCCTTCTCTTCTGCTCCAAGTACGCCGTCGGGGCAGAGATAACACTGTCTGTGATCCAAGAGATCAGACTATCACCATCCGTCTCCCGCAGTTTTTCTCCATCGCTTCCGGTCAATTCCATGTCCTGCTCTCCGCCGTCCTCGTGTTCCCAGTCTCCTTCCTCAATGGGCACGGATGTATCGTCTATCTCCCTCAGCTGCCCATCCGACACTGATTTTCTGAGCATCTTCGTTCCCTCCACTCTTTCCTCCTCTGTCTCTCTGTCTTCCAACAGCTCACACCGCAGGGCAGGTAAAGACACCGGCCTGCGCATATATGCAGAGCCTTGCCCATTCCCATCTCGTCGACCCTTGCGCATACGCCGCATAGCAGGAGTCGACGCTTCGCATGCGTCTCTGTCAAAGAGCGCCTCGTCAATATGCATCACATCCGCGTCAAATTTCAGCTCCGGTGCATCACCCAAACCAAACCCAAAACCAAACCCGAACGGCATGCCCAGCCCGCCCACGCCTGAATCGTGCACCGGGCGTGGCACAGTGATAGAATCGGGTGCTATAGACCAAACTGGCTCCTCGCCGTATGAAAGCCTGCGACTCTGTGGTACCTCTGTCTTTGTCTGCTGTTTGCACGATTTCGGCATCATGGACCGCGCAAGAGACGGGCGACGTTCAAGTCTAGTTTCGGCTGGGGCTTCTTGCTCAAGATCGTCGCCGTAAGAACTCTCTCCAGAAGATGAAGACGTGAATATAGTGTCGTGCCATTCCTGATTGCTTTCGAATCCGCCCCCAAGATCGCGCCCCCCCGCATGGAATAGACTCATCTGGGACGGCGGCCTGTTGAAGTCAACCCCGCCGCGGACGCGCATCCAAGCTGTGCGCGCGTCGTCTTCGTCGTCGACAACAGCACCATGACGAGATGGTGCCTCGTTAATGTGAAGTGCCGCTCCCGTATTGTGCGAATCGTGCAAGTCTTGCATAGACCATGAAGGACGCACGAGCGGCCCGGGAGCCGGAGGATAATGCGCCGCCTTTGATCCGTTCTTCTCGAGCGCTAAAGGAGTTGGAGGCTCACCCTCGCCAGTGCCAGTAGGTTTAGAGTCGGTATGAAGAAGACGATCTAGAAAAGCGTTCCAGTCCGATTTATGCGTCGTCTTTGTGGCGTCAGAAGCTTCTATTTTGTTTGCTTTCGCAGCCTCAGCTGGACGTACGCTTGCACTGCTCGCTTCGCCGACTAATTGGGCAACGCGCCCGGGTCCTAAAATTGAAGACTGACGAACCTGCTTCGGAAGAGCCAAACTGCTGGGCGCGGACGGACGCCGCCTGAGAGCATGATCTATCAGATGAGAAGGCGCATATATGCGCTTTTCAAGGGCATCTTTGCTGCCTTTCTTTACTGATTTCGGTTTCGTAAACATGTGCTTATATACCACTTTTTGAGGCGAGGTTTGAACACTCTGAGAGCCTTGTTTGTGTGTCGTATCTGCCAGTTTTACAGGGAGATTGTGGTCGATCGGGGTATCTGTGAGGACGGTCCGAGGCATATCAGGGAATCTCCGCGCCCTGGTATACTGATGAACAATGCGATTTTTGAGCGGATGGATGGATGTATGCGGGTCAATAAGCATATTTTCGGCTGGGGAAGGCGCACGAGACGCGAAAGGGCTTTCTAGAGGCCGAAGGGGGACTGTGGCTTTGCTTGCCTTTTTAGTTTTAAGTGTTCGAGCACCCGAAATGGCGCTTTCGATAAGTTGCGCATGACTCCGTATTTTGGGCCTGCGCATAGAAGGCTCTTTACTATTTGCCCTAGACGATGCATTAGAACGAGAGTGGGAGTTGGAAGAAGACCGAGAATGTGAATGCGCCGAACGGTGGCGACCTGAGCGCGCACGGGATTTACGTGAAAAGGGGGGTATGGGTGAAATCCCTAACGCAAAGGATTTTGTTCTAAAGTAGATTATTCAATATGATTTCTTTTTATGATATGAAGAAAGACGTGCGCATGACGATTCCAAGGAGTGCTGGTCGCGTGCGCATTCTCCTTGGAGTGCCTGGAACTCGTCGGGGCCAACGGGACAGGTGAGAGGGGGCGAAGCGAAGGTTTTGGGCTGGACGACGGGAGCTTGAACGTCTGACTCTGGGACTGAAGCGTCGGGTGCGGTGTCTGCATCTCCATGCAGTTGCGAGCAAAGAGATGCCGAGGCCGTGACGTCAAATCATGTCTCCAAGAAACGCGTGCCAAGCACTCGCAAACAAAACTTGTCATCACCACGTCGGTGGCCCAGTCTATCGTTCGTTCAACTCTCTACCACACGACCATGGTCGTAAATCGAAAGCAGCCGACGGCTCCGCAGCCAGTGTCGCGCTCAGCCTCGACACAACACGTCCCCACCAAACGAACAGTCCCGACGAAGGCCACTTCAAAACTCAACGGTTCTACCGCGATTGATGTCAGTGGCCGAATTGATTTGCGCTACACCACCACTAACATGATTCCAGTCGCGGCCATCCAAATCGACCTCGCAAAAGCCAACCAAAGCAAAAGCAAAGGTAGGTTACTATCTACTATCTTAGTGCTGAAACTAACGCAAATTACGCAGAAACGGCGTCCAAAAACATTTCTAGACCGTTTGTTTTTCATCTCACTCTCGCTTTTCACTTTCTATTCATTTTATGCCTGCCGACCCAATCATATATTCTCCACTCCCCTTCACAACGAGGTCGTTGACCCCAATCCTTTATGTCGCTCACTTCACGGCTACCGTGTTCATATTCTGGAACCATATGTGCTCCCATCCGTCAAGCATACCATCGCATTCACGCACAACATTGCAGAGCCCTATATTGCAGCGACACAGCGCAAGGTTGACCCATACGTTGCACCTATCGTGAAGGCCGCCAATACAATCAAGCCGCATGTCTCCCGTGCGGTCAACACGTCCAAGGCCATTTGGAACGACACCTTGGTACCGTTCTACAAGGGCACTCTTTTACGGTATTATCGCATCGCAATCCTGCCGCGCTATCGACTTTATATCAAGCCGCGTCTCTTACCTCTTGTGGCCCGCGCATCCAAAGCCTATGAATACTATGTCTCGCGTCCGCTTCACATCCAAGCCACACGCGTCAACAAAATCTTGCACTCCAAACTTCATCCATACGTCGCGCGCGTCCAATCTTACATCAATCAGGGGTACACCACTGTCTACCAAATAACCGTGCGGACCATCACCATCCACAATACGCATATCCACCCACGTCTCGTCGCTGCATGGACCTTCGCGCGGCCTCATCTCCACACCGCGCTGAAGGTCACCAAGTCTGCGAGCCTTAAGACTGCAGAGATAGCCGCCACGCAAGCCAAATACGCCACGCGCGAGGCCAGCGCTTACAGACGCACGTATGTGGACCCTCATGTGCGCAAGATATGGGACAAGGTCGCCGAGGGTACCCCAAGCGCGTCTATACAGGATTCGATCCCCACATCCATAACGACCTCGGTGCATGCCGACGACCTCCCCGACGCAACGACCGCCGAGTCCGTCATCGAGCCTACAAGCGCCTCCGCGGCCGAGGTACTCGAGCCTACGCCCGTCTCGGCTACCCCAGACGTCGACGTTGAAGAACCACAAGTGGCTAACCCATCGATCCCGTCACCAGAGAAGCCCGTCGAACAAGAGGTGCCAACGGAAAGCAAGGCGCCCGTTCCTCCTGCGGTCGACGCGTATGACGCGCCCATCGTGGCGGCGAGCGAACCTGAGATTGAAGAGCTCGTTCCAGTACCCTCACCCGAGAAGATCGCCGAGCCCATCCCAGCCGAATCAGTCTTGGCTTCGGAGGCCCCCACGCCATCCGCCTCGGATGCATCTACTTCAGCAGCAGCGTCTGAAAGTCAGAAATCGGGCATATCCGTCCAAGCAGCATCCGTCGCGGGCTCAACCGGCGGAGAGACGTCTGAGGTCGACCTCGATGAATTCCTTGCGTCAATTGGTGTTGAGGAGCAACCAAAGATCAGCAGCGTCCCAGAGCCCACGACAGTCACCCCTTCCGCTGCCCCGACACCTGCAATCAGCGCCGAGGAGGCCGAGAGGTTCGAGGAGGAGCGCCTCGCTGCTATCGCGGTCAAGCGTGGCAAACTCGTCGATCGGCACGAGAAATGGTTTGCGGACCTTGCGGAGCTCATCGCAAACGAGACAGACGCGATCATCGACTCGCTAACGGAACTGCGCGAGACAAAGGTAGCCGAACTTGCGAAGATGGCCTCGGGCAGTGGCGTCGGGACCGGGATCATCGATGAAGTACAGGTTGCAGGCGAGCGGCTGCTGAAGGGTCTCGAGGGCTACGTGCGCAAGGCAGAAACGCGTAGCGCGGCGTGGAAATTCCCTCCCGGCAACCCCGCCGACGTGCCGAAGACGGAGCGCGAGACGAAGAACGCTCTGGCGAAGGCGGAGAAGGAGAAGTGGGGCACCGTCGTGGAGAAGGTCGAGGCGAAGTTCGCGGACACGGTGCAGGCGCTACGCGCGACGGTCCACGCGTGGTTCATGGACGAACGTGCGAAGGAGTTGGATCTGGTCGCTTCCAGTGCGCTGCGTGTCAAGGAACTCGCGCAGGCTGCCCAGGGGGACATCGGCCTTGCATACGCTTGGCTCGAGGATGTAAGCTATGCGGATTGGCAAAGCTACCATGAGTTGATGAACAGTACGTACCTTTATGTTTTTTTCTGGAGATCGTTTGACTGACGTTTTTCTTTTCTAGTGTTCCAAGCCTACGAGGACTTGGCCCATACGTTACAGAACGGCACTGAGCTCCCTGAACCAGCGCCTCTCCCACCGGTTGACACAATAGTCCCCGCCCTCGACAAGCTACACAACGAGCTGCAGGATGTGATTCTCGGATTCAACGTCGCGCTCGGGCCGATCAGGAGTGTCGCCACGCGCGTGTTCAGCGTGCGGAGTAGCCCAGA
This sequence comes from Hypholoma fasciculare, assembly GCA_016801325.1. Classification (NCBI taxonomy): domain Eukaryota; kingdom Fungi; phylum Basidiomycota; class Agaricomycetes; order Agaricales; family Strophariaceae; genus Hypholoma; species Hypholoma fasciculare. The sequence continues at coordinate 42,499 of JAEKIV010000063.1, forward strand.
GGACGCGGACGAAGAAGAGAGCGGCTTCTTTGTCGTGCGCGACGGCGAGATGCGAAGGGACGACATGCGCGGCCTAGACATTGACGCATTGCGCATTGAGAAGAAGGAAGGCGCGGGCGCTGTCCGGCTCAAGGAAGAGGGCGCGGATGACGAGGTGCGGATATTACCGATTGGCCCCGGTCCGGGCGGGGAAGGCGAGGTGCTGGATCCAGGCGTGATCTTTGTGGGCAAGGATCGAGTGCAAGTTGAGCAAGCACTGGGAGGGGTGCCACTAGAGCCGGCAGCTGCGAGACACGAGGAGCTATAGGTTCGAGAGGGTTATTCTTGGGGAGGAAGACTGGGCAGAGAGGCTAATTTAAGAAGATAATTACTGTACTGGAGATGACATTATTAGTTGTTGCATATCTATTGGAATTGTTCTTGCTCCTCTCCGGGTGTAACTCATTGATGGACGTCGCGATGCCACTCCTTGTTCGAAACATCGGACCCCTTTTGAGGCTCCAACGCTTTCGGAGAAAATTTCGCGTTCTAATTTGACCGTTTTTCGTATTCATCGATTAAGTACTGGCCTTTTTATATCTTGCCATTCGGCAAACCCTTGCAGGTTCGTCGGATGAACCTATATCTGAACCAAGCCGGGAACCGCTCTTTTGGCCGGAGCCGGCTACTTGATTTGCCTAGAACTCCGGTCGTTCCACCAGTTCTCAACAGCCCTAAAGCAGCCCCGAGAAATGTGTGAGGCGTAATCAGGAGTATCTACGTGCACAGGATGCCTGGACCCGTTGAGCGGAACAGAACGCCCCTATGCGCGTGGTCCATAAGGGCAAATAGACGTCAACTAGGCCAGACCGGGCGCAGCCGAACATCGACTTCGTTTCAACCCTTGTTCAGAGTCTCTAGTTTGACTTCCGCCCTCCCGGATCGGCTTCACTTCTCTTTCGGTGCTGTTCCATTTGTGTGCGCTGCTCAATACGCTTCTCGATGACTTGTCTACGACTGTTGGACAATCTACAACAGACATAGGGACAGGCACAAAGTGCCTGGCGTCGCTAGAAGAATTGACACCCGGAGACGGCAATGTGTCAAAGTTAATGGAATGGCTTGGAACTTAGCCAAACCCACCCACTGTCTGGCCTCTGGTGAAATGTTTGCCCCGTCGGTCACTCTGACTCAGCCTCGACGTTGAGCGCAACAACTGTCGGCGCAGGTGACAGCTCAATACATATGCCCGCTGGAACATAGCACAGTATCGCCGGAAGCTCAGTGACACCGCCAGATGTACGCTTTCATGCACTTGGTTCATGCCGCCTGGAGCATTATGCTTCTTCCTCTAGCTCGACAGCAGTCCCAAGAACGATCTACTGCGCAGACGTATCCCAGACGGATGATACCCTGCTATGGTGCTAATTTTGGAAACAAGTCCTCTCACCGCGCAGTATCGCTGTGCAGACCAGTTCTCGAGGTGACGAGAAGGCCCTGAAATTATTCTCCTTCGGCACTAACCAGAACGGCCTTGTGCCATGCGCCGTGTGCCTGCTCAAATGCAATCATAGATGTAGCACCGATGAGCACCAACGTCATTCTCTATTCTCATGAAGCCCATCGATCAAGCTCCTCCATTTTGTTAACATGGATTTGTCGAAATATGTTCCTGCCGCACTCTTCCTTGCCACTGCACGCTTTGGCTCGCTGTACTTAAAAGCGATTTTAAGTTGGCGACATTCCTGGTTTTTAGCTTCAGTGTATATCCTATTGCGCCGTTCTCTCTACGTTCGCACAGTTGTTGCAGCACTCCAGAGCCTTGAGGGGTTAAGAATATGCCGCCATCCCTGCCGCAAGATCCGGAATACGAATCTCGAGGAGCAGAACCGGATTTGAACATTGCTGTAGGGATTGTAGGGATTGCTATGCTCCGAAGGCCTATTATGGGTAGCTCTGGAAGTTCTGCTTTGACGGTCACTGTATTTTGTCTGCGATAACACCACCAAGTATTCTGAGTGAGTGATGTCCTATTTTTTGGCAAGGATGATATTGACGCCATAAATACGCAATGGGCTGACATATTGAACATTTCTGTTGCCAAAATTTGTTGAACGATCCGCTGGCATCTTCACACTCCACCTGGTGCTAATCCTTGAATGTATCGTTCGTCCGAGACAATTCTCGTTCATCTAGGAGTGATTTCTTGCCGTGGAGCTTGCGTAGATCGTACTCAGAGAGGTTCGGAGCGGTGGATCATCGAGTCGCTTGGTCCCAGCTGCCCCGACGCTCGTGCGATCAATATTCCGAGGCGTAGCACATTTACCCATTCAGTCGCTTGAAGATGATGTTCCAATGAAATATCCACCAGTTGCATACGATTCAAGTCAATTTATTGAGACTGCCTACTAAAATTTTAGGATTTGCCTTACTTCAAGTTAGTTGTATCGCTGGATCCGCTGACGACCCGCGGGGCGCCTGACTTGTCAACGGCGCGGAAATAGCACGGAATTCTACGACTTAAACCAGATAATTATTACAGGACTGCTCAGAACCACGTCTGCATATTGATGCATAACATTTCCCACTCCTTGAAAACCTAGTCGTAATAGCCAGTGGTGAGGGATGAAGCCAACAAGTCAGCACTGATTCTGGAAAATAGCTGGGATCGATACAGAGCGGTTCACAATCAATGATGGGCAAATGTACGAAAGTAAGTACCGGTGTTTATCGGGTCATCAAATGGATCAAGTAATGTCAACGCTCTCCAGCACTACGATGCTGTAATCTGTAATTGATAGAGGATTCTATGCGATTACTTATTGATATCAGTGACGAGAAAATAGGATCCGCTATCTCCTGAGCACAAGTATTCACTTGAATATGTACTTGAAATTAAATAATACCGAAGGTTGAGACTCAAAGACACAATCAGTCTGATTATAATATCGACTTGCATTGAGTATGGCCCTACGCTCGTACTGCTGCTGCTTCAAATGTAAAAACGAAACGAAACCTGTAAGATCTATTGTCAAGGCTCACTTATAGAGCAATTTTGAGTATTCTGGAGTATCAAAGTTTTCGGACTGTAAAAAAAATCCCTCATTAAGGCTCAACGCCCTCCATTTCGTAACATTACGGTTATATTCCAGTGAAGGCTCATAGAAGCAGGCCTGTCGTATATTTGGCAGTCTTCATAAGGCCTTCGTCATGCCTTCGAAAACTCATTCAGTTGACGTAAAATATTCCTTGAAACTCGGAAATGAAGTGTATACTCACTGAAAACTCCCATTGATAGGAACATCCCGAGGTCCAGTAGAGCAACTTAACATCGGCCAGCGTGCCTGTTTTGCCGGCTTGACCTACTGCCCATCATTTTGTGACCAGGTATTGTATTCAATTCAAAAACGATACCCCAGTAATCTGGTGCCAATCATAGGATTGGCCGAATAAATGATGACTACAAATCATTGGTACTGTCAGAAATGGATATTCTCGGGAAGGCTTCGAATAATTTTCAAGCAGTGCCGTTTGTTGATTTACTTCAAAAAAGCCAGTAAATTGGGAAGTGGTGAATAGAGCTACCAGGATACGTGTTGAAGTGATGTCTGTAAGGTTTCGAATTACTCGTAATTGTTGTCCCAGTTCAAAATAGCCGCTGGCTATAATTAAATTTAGAATTTAAATGATTGATGTAGCTGGAAAAAGCAGCAGACCCCCAGGATATATGTGGCGGCCTTTGGTGAAGTGCTGGCGTAATAATGTTGGCGGCGGCGGCGGCGGAGGCGGCGGATCGTGAGAGTCATAGCCTCCAGGATGCTTACCGACAATTTTCGAGTTTCGATTTACATATTGTTGAATGGAAATTGGTAACAAGCCCAGCACCTGGTAATACACTGACGACTCGAATGCTCCCTTATTTTAAGTTTAGCGGCGCCCACTCAACATCCTAAAGATGGTGGCGTGAGAAATCATCTCTATGTTCCCATCTATTTGTTTATCTCACGGTCTTGCCAAAGGCGAAATTCGTGCCGTCCCTTGACAACTCTGATATGATCTATACAAAACAACTCTGCGTCCTTCATAGACGTACACTCCTGTCAATTTTTTCTCCTTCTCTATTTCCCCATGAGATTTTCTTATTGTTGGTCGACCGTCGGATGTCGGTCCTTGGAATCAATTGTTGAGACCAAGGATTGCACTGGAAAAGCTGCAAGGATCAAATTTCTTGGTGTTGTTTCATCATTATTTAATTATGGCACGGAGTGCTTTATCGTCCCCTTTAGAGGTTCCCGTTGTGGTATACTTATGCTGCTTACGCGCCTTATAGAATTCGCCGAGCCGCAAGGTGTACAGCCTGAGGTATGGGACTTGTGACTTTCCACACAAAGTGACTGCACTCGGTGCACCAGTTTCCACGACCTAGAGTTTCTGACTCTGCGTGGGGATCTTAAATCATGGGTTTGTCATGGGTCGATACCAAAATTATACGTAGCTGCAATGGCATGTGAGTAGGTTTCCCACCTCGGAGATGTCGATTTATACGTCAAAGAGCTTAAAACTATTGTTACTTTTACGGATAATCAAAGTGATATAGATCACAATTATCTGGCTTTTCCCAAGTTTTGAATGTTATCTGAACTGACAGGCAGAGGATCCCCTCACGAGAATCTGCCTAATATTGACTCGACGATTTGTTGGGAGAACCAGAAATGATATTTGAAGCATTTTCAGAAATCGCTGTCGACCCCTGGCTCATAGAAGACGGACCAACTATGCTTACTGGTTTCAATGAGAAAAGCTCCTATAATGTCCCCAAGCGCGTTTGTGGGTTTTCACACGATATGGCACCTAGAATAATTGATTGTCATTTTGATAGAGGGAGAGGAGAATGTGGCCACCTTATTGAGGCACTGAACTGTCGCCGTAACATGAATTTCTATCTTATACTTTCACTTAATATTCTTTAGCTGACTAGCCGGTGATTCTCCGCTGATATAGAAAGGGATGCGATCTTTGTACTTCGTCTGTGGGGTAGAGTTTGCTATCGGAGAGGTCGGGATCGAATGACAGTCAGACTCGTCGATATCTTTGAGATTAGAGTTCGCTTTCAGCCGCTCCTCTCATGTGGTTATCCATCAAACGTCTGCGAAAAAAACATGTATCAAATGAATTTATTTAACTCTTATTTTGATTTAGTATTTGCTACTGCTGTATTACTCAGTCCATGCTAACCTCCACTTTTACTAGCAACTCGATTTATGCATTTCTTGTATCCGTGATATTTCTTGTAGCGCCATACCGGATAGCACGAAGCTGGCTCACGGTACATGATCTGTGCATCTGAAATAGCGCCCGCAGTCTAAACATATCCACGTATGTAGTGTATTTGACGTATGCAGATCAGTACCTTCAGACTCACACGCATTCGAACACACCTCGCTACTTAAGCCGGATCGAACCAAGCGGCTCGTTTGTCTGACCTCTACCTAGATAAACGATTAGTGAGCAAGCAAACTGACAATGACATGCGCGATAATCTTGACTTGTGCAAAACGCGTTGAAGGCCCTGCAAGCCGTTTGAAGCCACTTTTACCACGCAGACAACTTCAGGCAGAGACCCTTGCTAATTGATTGGGGTAACTTGGCTCGCGTGGTTCTTGAGTCCTTCGGACGTAAGTAGTGGGAGTTTTACGGGTTTCGCGCTTATCAGTGTCAGGCACTTGTTGTGGGACAAAAAGGGGGCGGCGGAGAAGTCCACGCCTTCAAATATAAAGAGACGCCTGTATACCGTCTGGCATTTTCAAAAATTAGGATTATACGGATCAAATGGGTCGTTAGAGATACTCGGATACGGATGCGAAACAAGCGTGTGTATTGGTCTTCGTTGTCAGTTTCAAATTTGCCCAAGAGTTGTTTTCATCACCAATCGGCCAGCGATGACTTCAGAGAGGACATGGGACCACTGGTGATTGATCAGGTCTTCTGAATCGCGCACCGTGCTGCCAAAGGTGTTTCTGCCACAGAGCCGAAGGTATTGGAAGAAAATCCTCTTTCATTGCTTCTGCGTATTTTTCTTGAACCCTGAAAAACAATACAAAGACAATGTTGAAGGCAAAAGGGCTAGGTACAAAGTTCGAAACAATTAAATAGGAAGACATTAGACAAATTGACAGAGATGGAAGCACTGCCTTTCACGCCGCGCTCCAATGCTCCAAGAACGAGCCTGCAACAATCAGGATGAAGAAAACAAGATACATGTGGGGTTGGGTGATGGGATTCAACAGGTATTGTTTGATTCACGGAGAAGATTTTTCTTCGACATTTCTCCACCTCAAATTGGACTCATAGAAATCGAGCAACTATATAAGTACAAGTTGTTAAAACACTGGAGCAACTGATTGATCGAAATGCATACCTTACGAGGGAAGCGCTCCTTGCAGATAGTGGACTCCTCTTTGACGGCTTCACCGGTTGTTCTAACAACATGAAGCGTTGAAAAAGGCAACTAGTCAAAGAGGAAGTGGACATACAAGGTGAAATAGACCACCAACTGGCCGTCCTCGCTCTCTCGCTCAACGGTATCCACACTCCTGACTAAGCCTTCCCAATTCTTCATATGCATATAGTCGTGCATGTTGCCGATGATTTTTCCTTCTTCCTCCGGCGTCTTTTCGATGGGTTTAGGCTTTGAAGCTTGGGACTTTCGCGCCTTTTTAGGTGCTCGGGTTTCCACCACTTCATCAACGTCCATCTCTACGTCCGAGTCCACTTTCTTGGCTGCCGCTGACTTACGACCTCGCTTTTTTGTAGACACTGTCTCGGCATCCGAAGTGTCTTCTGGTGCCGCTGACTTGCGGGACTTCTTAGGTGACGACCTCTTTTCGGTGGACTTGCGAGGAACTGCACCCTTTTTCTTGCCGGGATTCTGTTTCCAATACTCATTTACGAGATCAATGGCATTTCTACACGGATAGTAAATTAGCATAGAAGAAGACTCGCGTGAGGAAAGAACGCACCCAGCATCCAATTCGTCTACCCAACTGTTGTCATTGTGGGAATACCCTTTCCACTTGACAAAGTACCCCATGCGACCCTAATTCGCGTCGAAACGCGTCGTTAGCCTGGAAAAAGAATATAGCTTAAGAATAATAGCACATACATCCGGAAAGTAGCCGCGTTTCGCGTCGAGAACCTCTTCAATCTCGTATTCGGAGCCCCCCTCACCCTCAGACTCCGACTCAGCGCCGTTGTCTTCTACGGGAGTAGACTTGGGTTTCGCCTTGGATTTGGAAGTCTCATCGTCGGAATGGTTATTGACTGCAGGCATGGTGCTTTGCAAGTCGGTTTGTTGGTCTTTTGAACCAGTGAAGATGAAGGAAACACCGTGAGAATAATGGTTCCCTGCCTACAAAGATTTTATGTAACACTGTGCTCAACATGCATCACACTGGTGTGCGGAGCAAAAAAAAGGTTTTGCTTAGAATGTCGGAATTACATTCACGATCGGTCAGTTATTGGTTACAGATGTTCAATATTGCATAGAAGTTTCCCATTTTAAAATGTAGGGATATAGCACAGTAAGAGGTTCATTAACAATCGATGATGGAAAACAATTTACAAAATACTACAGACTATCTTCGGCGATTGGGACTGGCGCTGCGATTGCGCGCAGGCCTGCCCTTTTTGGGTCCAGATGGCGGCGGTCGAACGAATGCGTAGTCGCATTGAATAACTTGTTCCAGTAGAGGTGTGCCTGAAGCACCGTCGATAGCAGCTTGCGCTTCTGTCATCGTTTCATACTCTACTAGAGCATATCCCTAGGTGGATTGCATGTAAGCAAAGTACAGAACGCGAAATAAGACATCAATTAATACCTTGACATAACCAGTGCGGCGATCCAGGTTTAGATGCAGATTCTTGATCTCTCCGAACTCCGCAAACTTGTCTTGAACGTCTTCCTCTGTCGCTTCTTCGTGGACATTGGTAACCAAAACAATCCAACCCTCTACGGCTGTTAACAACATAAATGTGAGCATGTATAAGTTGTAAAGAAGTGACAATACGTACAGCGCGCTGCCTTGGTATCTGTGTCCTTCTGAGCGCTCTCGACGCGATCATAGGTCGGCTCTGCAGTAACAACTTCCTCCACAGTCCCTACAGCACTCGTTCGTTCAGCAAAGTCCGGAATACGTGCAATGTGGACGATTCACCTGTCCTTTGAAAACCTCGACCTCTCCTCCTTACAGCTCCTCCTCCAGAGGTCACTTGTAAAACATAGATTTCATTGGAATTTCAGATACAACACGTGAAATAGGACATACGGTCGTCAATAGCCATATCATCGTCGGACATGTTCGCGAAAGTCGATTTCAGTTGAGACTGTAAGTAGCTGGTTGAATAGGGTTGCGTGACGAGTCACACGAAATTCGGCTTACATACACATTGACCAAAATAGTGACCTGTGCCGGCGCAGAGGCCGTTGTCCGTCTCCGGCGGCCGGGGTCCGGCAAATCTGGCATCAGCATGCATTGATGTCGGCCGGAGTTGCGTCGTCAGTTGCTCGTAACCAACACCTTCCGGACTGAAAGGGCCTGAAAAGGTCTACATTGAAGAGTAAATGAAGATACTTTGACCACAAATTGATAAATTCATCACCGACATTCCGGCTTGAACTATTTTTGCTCCACAATATCGCTCTTCTGTCGACCGTTTTATCCAAAATGTCATACCTCATAGAGGGTCTTAACATCGCATTGAACAGCAATGGTATGAGCGGGCGCCCATCTACAAGCCTGCCGCTACGCGAGAGGTCCGAACGTTTCGCGTGCAAACCGAACCAACAAACTTTGTGAGTTTGTGAACCACTTAACCGATGTGTGTCGTAGTACCGCTTTTGATCCCGATTTCAAGTTTGTTGGAAGTCTTATTTTGAGCAACTTTCCTGTCAATGGCGTATTGGTGTGTGCCTGACCGCACATAATGACTGTTCTGGAGAAAATATGATCTCGGTACAAACAGTCATCGTGATTCAAGGAGATTCGAGATTCTACGTTTACCCAAGTAGTCGTCTTGATCGTCTCCAGTTTGAGTTTCAGCAGATTCGCACACACGGACCGATCCTCTGAGGCTTGCTCCGTACATTTAAAGGAGCAAGGTCCCTCTCTGGAAATTTATATTCCTTCAACCCATCTCGTCGTCGCACTCTCTCTCTCGAACGTGAACGCCATGCACCCAGTACCACTCATCAACCACCCATGCACCCTCTGTGGTCGCGCGACTTCAATGTGGTGTAGCCGATGCCAAAGCGCTTGGTACTGCTCTCCGGAGCATATTCATAGTGTGAGCTTTGTAGCACATGCTTCCTGTCGCCTCAACTGACTTTTTCTCTGCGCACAGGATTGGCCAAGACATCGAAGAGAATGTATTCCTGCCATGAGCCCTCCAAGCTCGTACAACGTCAGCATGATAGCCACCCCACCTCCTGCTGAACCGCAATTCGTTAGCGTTTCTGCAATTTTCTTTTCTCCCGAAGATGGTGAGACTAAAGGCGTCGTCATCCGAATGTCAATTGAGCTGACACGCTTATTATGCCGTAGAGCGCCCAAAAATTGTCACTGTCAGTTGTCGGCCTTCTCCCAAGGCGTCGCAGGGAATGTGTCCCATCCCTATGCTAGAGTCCTATTTCGACGGAAATCAAGTACAATCTCTGGTTCTTACCGAAGGCCTTAATGGCGAGCCGCTAAGATTCCCCCTCCATCTGTGGTATGCACCACAGCTGCTCCAAAAGGGCACTCCCGTCAACCGTGCCATCTTTCATATTACGTCCGGTGCTGCGCAAAAGGCATGGTGCGGTCCCGTCATCGTTCTCAAGTTTAACGGTTCGAGACGACAAGGCTACTCCGATGCTGGATCCAACGACCTCCCCGCTCTGTCCGCTTACTTCCTAGCCTACAAGTAACTGCCGGCACCTAAAAACCTCAAGCGACGGATCAGCGAAGCCCGTCTCTCCCCAGGCAGGGTCGCACACGGCTTTTTTAAATGTTGTCCCCTTAAGTCGGAGCATTTTGAGTGTGGCTCAAATTCCTTCCCATTGCTTGTTGACCGTCTTATCTATTCGGCTACCATCCCCATCCTGTACATACTATTATATTTGTAGCATAATTCTTTCGTTCATCTCAACTGTTCTCTGTCGGCTCTGGTGTAACCGTATTCAGTGTCATTAATTCATAGAAACTCACTTGACTTTGTATATTGTCGACACATGTACTGCAGACGTGAAAATCGATCCCTTGAAATTATACGTAGTCACTAGTCACTGTTTGTGCCTATGCAATGGACCTCAGCGTTTAAGCAGACGTCGCTTGTTGGGGCACTCTGATGATCTGATGATGACACATTAAATAATACCGCGATTCTTACGGTAGGCTTGCGGTATGTAGTATGTACATAATTCAAAAGGGCCTCATAGCCTTGCAAAGCCCTTGATTTGGGAGACTCCGGGAATTGAGGCTTTTCTCGCATGTGCATTCTCACCGATTCACCGCAACGGAGCAGATTGACATATGGTTAACCAAGTTCAACTCTATGGGCCGTGCAACGAAGAATGGCTTATACACTATCATTGCTAAGGGCATGGGCGCCCACGTCGAGGGCAATGAGGGGCAATGCGCAGCCAGTAAATTTAGCTGTGCAATTAAATAAAGCCTCGTTGCATGTCCACATGTTTCTCCAATGTTTCCCACCTTCTATACCGCTGGTCGCACAATGGCCCCAGTATTGCAGTGATATACTCCACGAATATTGAGGACTGTTGACCCAATTCTGACCGTTCTTCCAATCAAATAAATGTCGCAATTGGCGTTACTCTTGTGCCAGAGCATCGAGGTTGCGGTCACGTCTCTGTCTATGTAGTCTAATATACACTATCTCCGTATGCATTTCTCCATGTTTTAGCTAAAGCCAAACTACTAGAGCCTATGTAGCTGACTCCCTAAGCTCGAGTTCTGCATACGAACAGGAACGACCAATTAGATATGTTTCATTTGATACTGATGCTCTTTGCGGCCAACAAGATATGGCCGGTGACATCCAAGGAGCCAGAGTAAGGCCTGAGCACTCGAGAGTTAAAGCCGGAGTCTAGATTTTATTGAGAACATTATGTTTTCAGTTTATTTTGAGCTATGACACAAATTATTTCTCGAGTTTCAAGCAAAATCGAAGGTAGCGCTGGAGATCGCGCTCTGCTTAAAGAGAAAGCGGAGTGAACTTGCTCTGGTCGATCTTATGAGTTGGTAGGTTAATCTAAGGCTGATCACGACCTCCGGTGGAGATCATCGGTAGTTTCCCGTTATAGGCATTCGAGCCCAAACCTGGACTGAACGGACGTGCCTTTTTCATAGGACGTCGTGTAGTCCCTACCACGATGATCGCATTCACCTCGTTTCCTGCGCAGTTCTCTCAGTCTAGCTATGACCAGACCCGTCACCACCCAGACGCGGAAGACGACCTCATGGAGCTCGACACCTTCGAAGATTTTGCTACGCAGGGGACCAAATTGACATGTCCCGGCGAATCGCTGACGTCTGCGCAGGCATACATGCGGTGTGTACCTATCAGATATCTCTGAAAGCAATTCCGCCTGACTAGGACGCGAGCCAGAGGTCATGGGACGTACGTGGATAATGAAGAGGTCGTTGCATCTGTCGCAGGAACCATCGAGCGCGTAAACAAGCTTGTCACTGTCAGGGCAATCCGAAGTCGGTGAGGCCGGATTTGTGCTTATCTGTCCCGTGTAATTGACAAAGGAGGTGTGCCCCTCAGATATAATCCTGAGGTCGGGGATCTTGTCGTGGGACGGATCACAGAAGTCAGAGCACTCCCTGGCACATGCTTGTCCGGATTTGTGCTAACAACACACAGGTACAACCTCGCAGGTGGAAGGTTGACGCCAATTCGCGGCAGGATGCTGTCCTGATGTTATCCTCCGTGAATTTGCCCGGTGGAGTCCAGGTGGGCACTGGAACACCCATCATTCCTGCTTGTCACGAATGACAGTGTGTTTGGTTCGAAATTTTATGCAGCGCCGGAAACTGGAAAGCGACGAGCTACAGATGCGAGGATTTTTTGAAGAAGGAGACCTATTGGTTGCGGAAGTGCAAGCCTTCTTTTCGGATGGTGCTATGTCGCTTCATACGCGTTCTCTCAAATATGGCAAGGTATGTACAGGACGTCTGATATGTCACTGGATATTAACAATTTCTTGAACAAGCTGCGAAATGGGCAACTAGTCGCCGTTCCTCCTATTCTTGTTCGCAGACTAAAGTCACATTTTTTGACGTTACCCTGTGGCGTCGATCTCATCCTTGGACTAAACGGCTATATCTGGGTAAGTAAGCACGTAAAAGAAAATGAACAAGAAGGAGAGGAGGGATTCGACGCAGAGGCTGTGTATTCCAACGTAAACGATGTATGCGCCCTCCCAATGTCGTCATGAGAGCCATTCACTGACATTTAATTTTCCACAGGATATCGATGATTCAACACGAAGCGCGATTTCACGCGTCACCCATATCATCCGCGTGTTAACCTCACACTTTGTGCCATTAACTGACTCCCTTTTGCTGGAAGCCTATGAGTGGACTGTCGAGCACGAATCGAGCGGGAAAGACCTTTTACAACAGGATTTCGGGGATGCTTTAGTAGCGTCTATCACTGCTGGCGAATGATATAGACAATCTGCCTCTAACGCCGATTTTTGCCACAATACTATCATACCCGTCAACGCCGGACTCGGCTGAGAGTATGAAAAGTTCATCTTCACTAACCGGTAATCGTGCGTAATTCCCGCGTCTAATATACCGAACTGTATGAGATAGTAATACATTTAGTACGCCGCCTGCTTCCCCTTTAAAACGAACCTTGCTACTCTGAACAAATGAAGTTACGAGGAAGCAGGTGGTTCTTGTATAATGATAACTATTCCTGCCTTCCGACGTCTTGTTGGATTCCAATACAAAGTGAAACGCAAGACATATTTAGCGGGGTGCCAGAGCAACGATGCCGGTAGGCAGATGTTTTTCCGAAACGCAGTCCCATCGCTTGGGTCATTCATTCATTCATTCTTCAGCTTTCAAATCTCACCGCCTTCGCTTTCCTCTTCTTCTTCATCTTCTTCCTCGTCCTCGTCCTCGTCCTCGTCGTCAAGTGCCGTCATGTCATTCTCGTCAATTTCATCATCCTCTTCATCATCTTCGTCGTCTGCTTGCCCCTGCTGAGTTTGCGGTGCTTGTTGCTGCTGCTGCTGTCCCGGGGGATTGTTATTTGACGCGCCACTCGCCATTTTCCGAGCTTGGAAAGCCTTTCTAGCAGCCTCCTTCTCCTCATCAATTGGGAGCAAATCATTTAATGCCAGATCCTGCCATCTCAGGGCCCCGCTGATGCTGCCACTGTCGCCAGCCATGTCTTCAAACAAAGCTCGCGGTGATGGTTCATACTTCAACCTAGCTTTCGACGCTGGATGTTTGATACTTGTCGGGTTACCATACGGATATGACGGGTGTACCTGAGAGGGTAATACTTCGAAGGTTTTCATTAAACAGAGTCAAATGGGTGAAAAGTGAGGCCATTACCGTCTGAATCGTCGGGGTCTGGTGGCACTTCTCCTTCTGGAACGTCTATGTCTGGAATTTTTGTTAATAGATTGCTCAACAATTGCGTAAATATTAGAAACACTTGCCTTTGTCGCCGAACTCGCCATCCATATGATCAACCGTGTCGATTGTGTCCAGCACGAGAAGTTCATATTTACTCATATGCAGGTAGCAGTATGTCAGATCCTAGAAAGACAAAATGAGTCGGGGATAGATTTCCTCTGATCCTTGCTGACAGTCATTGCGATAGATGTTGAGCTATATTGCACTCAGTAGCATTGTTTGACTATCGTAGTCTGCAACCAACCGTGATGCATGATGCATGAAGACTTAATTATCACTGGCCGTTGCCGAATCTCGGCATCGGGGAAAATCAGTCTCCGCTCGCTCCGAGGACCGGAGCGTTGCGTGGCTCTTCCTCCAAATTTTGCACCAACTCCCTTCTGAACGGCGGTAAACTCGTAACTTAACCGTCGTGTCTAAATCTCTGGAACCCATCTTTGATTTTCATTCCAAGAAAACTTCGTGAAACATCGGGGCCACCAAATCTCGACCCATTGCTATCTGGTCTAGAAAGGCGGCTGAATACTTGTTGAATACCAGACGTACTTGCCACTGCCGCAGACTAAATTAAACAAGCCGCATGCAGCTACCTGGAGCCTGCGTCAGCAAAGGCAAATCAATCCAGATTCCAGTCCTGAATTTGGCGGTGAAGCTGCTTGGAGCCCTCTTGTCAGCTATCAACGAGCACACATTGCTTGATGGATGCCCACCATGTCAAGGATTAGAGATCAGGTTATTTCCTATTTCGCGCTCTGGGCGCTCTTGCGTCTGTGAATACACCCCACTGACATCCGACTGCCGCCGTCCCCGCTCCGACTCCCGAGCTCTGCAGGCACTTGAAGAGCGGTACTCTCGCAGTATGCTATTTTAAACAACTCGGTATACTTCAAGCACGCAATTATATGGTCGCCGAATTCATGTCGCCCATGACAGATGCTAGATTATCAGCCATGATCTGCATGAAATCGACTACATTTCGAACTCGAGCTTCTATCGCTGCTGCGCGTGGTGATCATGGGTTACCGCTGTCTTGTTCAGGTTGGGCTGGCGTGGCGATAATCCGGAAACATTCTATCCTTTTAGTCCCTCGTTGGCGTCTAGCAACATACGCAACGATTCTAATCATTCGCCACTGCATACAGACCCCGCTCTATCAGCTATCATCGGTGTAATCCTTGTTCAATTTTGGCGCCTGTGTCCGCCTGTTCGAGCCGGTCAGCTAACTCCATCCATTGCTGTGGCCCTATTTTAAGCGCGGCCGTATGGTGCGTGTGCGACCGCGTATCTTGCCGCCTGATTGAGAGGCGGTTTAACATACACTCGTAGCCGACGCTGTTTCCTTCTCCTTGGAGCACAGAGCAAGCTCTGGTACCCGTATTGCGTTTGACCGTGTACTCAGGCTGGGCGCCCGCCGTATGTCCAGCTGCGCCTTGATTAGGCTTTCATCAGGCGTCCTTTCGCTCGTGCCCATGGTCAGCCGCAATTCTCGCCTTGCGAGGCCAGCGGCTTCACTCACGCCTACAACGTCATCTACTTTTCAGATATGATACCCAAAAATATTGCTCACCCCCGGGGTTGTAAGGCATGACGCATGCGATATGACTGAAGAAATACTTCCTCATAGAAAATTTCTCCCAAGAGGTAGGCCGAGTCTCTTGCTCTACGCGCTATCCATCCGACAATGTGAGTGCCGCCGCACATATGGTCAGTACGCGATTGCGCTTGTAAATAATCTAACCGACTGTATTATTCACTGCTGTATTATAAACAACTGATAGTAATACACATCGTTGTAATGTAATTGTCCGCCTTACCGAACCGTTTGCCATTATGTATAGTTCCATTTGTTTGATTATATCCTGGAATCTGAATCAGCGGTGTATATTGTTGGCATCGGCGGAAAATGTCGGTGAACAAATAATAGATGTCGAGTACCCACGGCAAGCGTACCGGCGGCGATGGAGAAGTGCCCCATCAGGGATTACAGTCTATATCGTTAGGCTGTGAGAGGCTGTGAGCATCGGGTGTACAAGTTTGTATTTTTAAGAAAGGATTCAATCTTGATTCCATCCCCAGCTTGAACTTCACTGAAAGGAGACAAGGAATTTATCAGCTAAAACATAAATACAATCAAAATTTTCTCCCGGTGATAGTCAAGGATATCTACGAGGCAGTCTGCTGGTTCATAGCACCTCGAGCGGAAGATTCAATCCAAGCCAAGCCAATCTGGGCCTGAAAGAGGTACTGACCCAATTACTATAATGAGGAATCCGTCCGAATGTGGCGCATTCACTTACCTCGACGATACCTCCCCTGAATATCTTAGACTGCATCATACTACACGCTGTCCTCGAAATAAAAAGAAGGCCTGGACTCTTGCGATATTAATCAAAGACATGTCAAGAAGAATATAGCAAGAACATGTATAAATTAGGACCCATGCAGAAGGCCCGACCCTGTCAGTGATCTCCTTACAATCTTGCTCATAGTACTTCGAAGTTATAAATGTGTAATCAAACATCGCATTAATCTTCGCACCATGGTTATATTTACTGATCATTGCATGCTAGTATTACAGCGTACATCACCCTAGAGGTGAAGGCGAACCGTCAGCTCTGCGCTGAGGTCGAGATTTCTAAACGAGCGTCTGCAGCTTCAAGAAATCTGGGGTGCCGAGGCCGGTGACCTAGTGACCAGTCATAATTAGTGCGGGAGACTTTAGCACAACAGGTTGAGCGACTTACGGGGTCCCAACCAGTTCCAGCGGTAAATCCTGGGAATATGATATAAGTAACGGAGTATGGCAGCGGCACTCCCGCGGAGGTCAGGCGAGGCTTACCTGTACTGCCACAGCCAGGGTTAGAGCCGGAAATGATGTCATTGAAGCCAGTCGAGGCGTTAGAGTAAAGAAGAGGGTTAACGAAGCCCAGGGTCGATTTTCCTGAAGCCAGACGGAAGTCATTAAGGAGGGCGAAGACGCCGGCGACGGTCTGTTCAGAGTGTCAGTGGTTAGCACATGTAGGGGAGAGAGGGCATCTTACAGGAGAGCTGGCGCTAGTACCGGCTACGGACTCGGTTCTGCCGCCGACAATGACCTGGAAGAATTGGCCTTGTGCAGAAACGTCGGGGTAGGCGCGGCCGGTTTTGCTGGGCAGTCAAAATCAGTGAAGTACTATTTACATGTCTGCCCGAGATACGCACTTGTAGAGTCCGTTCAACTTCGTGCCGAGACCAGTAACAAACTTGCTGACGGCGGCGGACTGGTAGGACGGAGTGGCGAAGTACCTCGAGAAGCCTCCGCCGGAGAAGCTGATAGCCTTTTCTGGGTTAATTCCGGTCGTGGCACCAACGGCAGTGACGAATGGGCATCTGTAGATGTTGAATGAGCAAGACCATTGAAGAGTTAGATGGATTACTGACGATGCAGGGAATGCAGGCTGGAAGATAACCTGGGAGGTACCGGTGTTGGTCTTGCAGTCGCCGCCACCAACACTAAATTCTGAGTCAATGATAGCTCGTATAAAAACATGCGCCGCCGTACCCCTCATCACCGCTCGAGAAGAAGACAGTGGTTCCACGGGATCCCAATGTAGCCAGCATGTTACAGACACTGGTCGCATAATCGAGAGGAACCTGGTATATGCGTCTCATCACAGCACAAAAGGCCACACATTACTTGCAACACTCACGGTTTGCTCATCGTCTCCGTACGAGGTGGTCAGGACCTGGGGAATGGTCGACTGAGCAAGGAGGAAGGTGAGGAAATCGAGGTAAGGTTCGTTCGTGTTCGTTGGGGTGAAGGTATCAGCAATGAAAGGGGGCGATCCTCCAGTACTAACCAGAAAATTAGCATATAGATATCCACCGCGCACCACCTGCTCACCTGTAGTAGATGTTTGGTGTGGGGAAAGAGATACCATTGGTGTATTGGATATCGAGATTGGCCTCAACACCGGGCGACGACTGGGTATTCAGGCCACCGTTAACAAGGACGACGCTGAAGCTGGTGCCGACGGCATCAGTGCGGAACGACTTGTAGAAAGTCTATGACACGGGTCCCACATAAATCGTGAGTAATCAATAAGAAAACGCAAGAAACTTACCTGCAAATCAGCAGTGTTTGCAAATTCTCCAAGGTAGCCGGCGACACCGAGCTTATTGGTGGCAGTCTGTGTAGGCACATACGTGGAGGTGTTGTATAGGGCGCGGAGACACGCAGGCGTGATGGTCCTCGTGCAGGTGGTAGGAACAACGGCGTTCGACACAGGCACAAGTGACGCCTCTTGAACCTCAGCAGGAGTCATTGGCTTAACGTCGTGCTGTACGAAGCTGGTGGACTTCATGCTACGCAGGGTGCCGAAGTATGTCGTGGGGGCAACGACATCGACATGAGAGTGGAGCTCTTTGGGTAGGGAATATCCAAGGGTGCGGACAACATCTTGCCCGGATTTGGCATGGTGGTAGACGTTATACTTGGTGCCGAGCATGCGCTCAGCTTCTGCGACGCTGACAACGATGGTGACCCATTCGCCTGCGGGCGAGCGGTGGGCCGTGGAGGAATCGACGCCGTGGAATTCGAGCCAATCGTTGACGGCATCGACGGAGGAAGAGTGGGGCGCGGTGAACGCTTCGACTTCTTCTTTGGTCAAGTGCTGCCCATATCTGGCAGGATGGTATAAATGTGGACACATACGCGGTGCAAGGCAGGTAAACATACTTGGAATGCATTGGGTCGCTCGTCTCCATGAGATTCGCGATGAGGGCGTCGATTCCGTCCTGCTTCAAGCCAATGCGCATCTCGAACATGTAGTCCGCGTGCGCAGCGGCTTTGTGCTCCCATCCGCGCGGGATCTCTACCCATGCATGCTTCTCGGCGATGTCGTCCCAGCGCTTAACGAGCGGCTTTGCTAGTGCTAGCTGAGCGAGCCCCACAGCGAGGAAGGAGGTCCAGAACTTCATCGTAGGGAAAGCAAGAGTATTCGGGCTACAACTGGTGACTGGTCAGGGATAAACATTGGGGTTGCTTTATAGTTGTCCGCGGGTTTCATCTGCCGCAATAGAAGAGTAAGCCACTTGGGCAGAATTATCCTTATCTGCACTGATCGCATGCATCACGACCGCAATATGGTGAATAGAAGACATGAGAACCGTGAGTGCCCTACTGCAGAAAGTTTGGCTAGCACGTCGAATCGCGCCAGAGTTCGCAGATCGACCACGAGACGAAGCCCGGAGCGCATGCTGCGCTGAGAAGACCGACCGGAATGTCTTGGGAGTGTCGGATAATTGTACCAAAGACAGGTCAAGCGTGTGCACCTAGTATACACGGTGTGGACAAATGTTGGGGATCCATAAGTCGTCGGGCGCGGAATGCATGTTAGCGTTATCGAGAAAGCCCAAAAATAGACCATCCCATGTGCTTGCTACACCCCGACTACTTGTTGCGCAGAATTGATTCGAAGGAGACCACATTTGCAATCTATTGCGATGTAGACAGAAGTCGAGCTAAATTTGCACCGTGTGTTTTCATTATCAGCGGTATCCAGGTTTATAACGCCAAGAAGGTCAACGATGTTAAGAGAGAAGGGGTGGGTGACTCCACCCAAACCAATCATGTATGTGTCTTTGCAGTGTCTGACTAGAAAGACGAGCAAGATTTCGACGAGGCAGTTTGGAGGTCCAAGCCTTCAAGTTCTGAAAAATAATCACCCCCGACGAAATGGGACGCGGCGAATTCATAATGTACGTCATGCACGTACACGGAGGTGTCGAATAGTGATTTGAACAAGAAACGGCCTCATAAGAGAAAATATACAGTCTGTTTCATACGTACCTGTCCTTTCTCACCAGCGATTTCTGCTAACGTCCACCGCCCAGTAGGTACCACGCAGAGCGGCAGTATTGGAGGGCCCATTGAGTTATCTTAGAGAGAATACAGAGCTGTTATGTGCTCTCGGATCGGAGACAGTAGAAGTATGATTTGAGTATGATCCTCGCCTCGAGTCTTGACTCGACGCCTTGGGAGAATGGGCTGGCATAGTCCCTCTGTTTGTGTGCCTCGAGATGAAGTAGAGCAGCATCTGTGATAGACAAGGCTATCCTGGAATATTAACGGAGATAAAGACACTGTAATGCTAAGCAGCAGAGCAACTAGAGCTTGACTAACAGCAGGGTTTTATTTGGGAGGAAGCAAGGAAGGAATTCGAACGGCGCAGTGGCTCTTGTCCCAAAATAGATATATATTCCCACATTACACGTGTTGCGGACGCGATGTTGGCGGCTTTGACTCTGCTGAGTGTGCTCCAACCCTTTGCTCCCGTCCTCCCGACATCAACCACTGACTGACATAGATATCGTCCAGCCGCGTTCTACGCCAGTTCTTCGTTGAACTGTTTCACTAATGCAAGAAGCTGACGAACAAGGTACGCACTGTCGAGTCATGTCCGAATACTCGTATGGCCCACACTCACACCTTTGTCGCTGGTTTTCCTCAGACACATGCCGTATATGCAGCGCACCCGCAGAGCCCGACCAGCCACTCTTTCATCCATGCAAGTGCTCCGGGACAATCCGTTATATTCATCAGGACTGGTCAGTGCCCTCCTAGGCTAAGCTGTTGTTCCACAAGTCGTCTGATTATATCCCTCCTTAGCCTGACAACATGGCTGGCTCATAGTAAAAAGAAGAATTGCGATGTGTGCAAGCATCCGTACTCATTCACTAAAGGTATTTTGTCCGCCCACATAAATCCTTTGACGGAGGCTGAACTTGCCTTGTGTGGTAGTATATGCCTCCAATATGCCGCCATCACTTCCTCCGGTGTTGCTGGTACGCCGATTGTTGCAACATGCCTTCCTGGCTATCCTCTTTCTTGTGCGTGCCGTGGCTGTCGCCACAATTTGGCTTGGTGTTCTCCCGTTGGCGACAGTTTGGACGTGGCGCTTGTACTTCGCAATAGGCGAATCAACGTAAGCAACTTGGTTACTCAATTGTCCGCCCATTCCTAAATCAACCATTTGTTAGTGCCTGGTGGGTCAGTAATCGTCCCCGCCCTTCCGTACATCCCGGGGAGTTGCCGTACAGCAAAATACCATCGCCCACTGCTGATCCAATCTTACCACCGCCTCGCACATTCATCGGTCAATTTACGACCCATCCCATGTGGCTTGCGTTATCGGCAGACATATTCACGGGGCAGATAATTGCATCGCTCATTGTGCTCACTTTTGTCGCAGTCTTCCTGCTACGCGAGTGGATCTCTCAGAATGCCCGCCCAGGTGTGTTCGAGGAGGAAGAAATTCCACCTGCAGACAATCTTCCGGCAGCAGCAGGAGAACCGCAAGCACGTCAGGCGTTTCAACCACGGGCGCAGGCCCCACTGGCCCCGGCACAACCTTTAGCACGAGCTCAGCCACTGCCAGTACCAGCACCGGCATTCCATTTCGCACAACCTGCACAAGAACAGCCCCATCCTAATGCCGTCCCTCCCGAATCTCATTCGACCATCAATGCCTCAAATTATGATCCTGCTGCTGAAATTGCCAGCCGAAGGAGACTACGTGAATTCTTCCTAAATGCCAAACCCAATGTCCTCCGCATCTCGCAAGAGGAACTTGAAGAAATCCGCCAGGGCGTACGTCACAATCGGAACTTGGCACGCTCCTTGCGTCTCAGCATGGACGAAATCGACTCGATGCCTGATGATGACACCAAGGCCACCAAAGCGGGTGAAATCATGCGCAATGCACTGCTCGAGATTCGACAGGATAAATCGAATGCAGCCCTTGACCTGCAGGTTGCCATGGACCCCGACAAGTGGGATGGAACAACCCTGGATAAATGGGAGGCGAACGACGATGACATGAACACGCGCAAGCAGGTGCGCAAGTCGGCCAATGCGCTGATGCTGGAGTCTAGGCGCCTAAAGCAACGGGCAAACGACGCGAGAGTGTTCTCTGCAAGGCAGGAGGCCGCGCAGAACCGCAATCTCCTATTGCAGGAACTCACGCGCGAGCTTCCTCCCGCTATCGGCCAAGAGGCGAGCAGCAGCGCGTCGGCGAGTGGCGCCGAGACTAGCACTGCAGGCGGCGAGACGAGTGGCGCAGACGGTGCGAACCCGTTCCCAGCCGTCATTCTGCAGCCGTTCAAGACCGATATACCGTTTTCACTGCGCGACTGGAACGTCCCGCCATCGTCGTATCTCCTCCCGCCGACTCCGCCTGTCCGCCCGTCGCTGGCCTCGACCGGCGTGCCCTTCACGTTCTCGATGAATGTACCGGTTCCGGCAGCGTCGCCGAGCCTCGCGTCGTATCGCGCACCGGAGGAATTCCGGCCACAAGCACAAGCAGAAGCGGGACCGTCGAGGGTCGATCTGGGCTTGGGGTATTTTGACGCCATAAAAGCGAGGGACGAGGCAGCGAAAGACAAGGTGGATAGCATGTTGGAGATTGATGAGGCAGCGCGGCAGAGAGAAAGCATGTCGTCGCCACCGCCGTACAGGGCCACAGAACAAATGGGAACATACGAGGCAGAGCAGTCGTCGTCGGGCGCTCATCACGATGACACTTCCGACGAACTCGATAGCTCGGTGAGCGCAGCCCGTAGGGCCCACATAGCAGCCCAAAAACGCCGGCAGCAGATGAATGCAGCCGTTAAGTATAGTGCATTTAATGCACGACGGAGGGCAGAAGGGAAACGGCGGCAGATCGACGACTATGCGATTGGGGACGACAGCGATGACGACAGCAGAGACGACATGGACGAGGATCTGGAAGCGGAACAACGCCGGTATTTCCGCGATCGCGACGAGCGGGAGCTTGAGAGTGAGCCCTCTGGGCTGAACCTCGACATGGCTGCGTTCCGGCGTGACTTCCCTGACGAGAATTCTGAACCGGTCGACAACGAGACAGACTCTGAAGGCCTCGTCGTTTTGCACAACACCCATCGGAATGACCGCGAGCACGTCGAGCACAACGACGACGGCTCGCTCCATGGGGATGAAGAAGAGGATGAAGAGGAAATGGAGGAAGAAATGGAAGAGGAGATGGAGGAGGAGGAGGAGGAGGAGATAGAGGAACCAGAAGGGCTCTTTGACGACGACCAGCCATGGGAGGAGGTAGAAGAGGAAGACGTAGAAGTGGATGACAATCTGCGGATGCCAGGCGCGGAAATGCCCGATGTGCCACTGGCGCAAGACCTTGGGATGGGCGCTGGGCTCGAAGGTGTTGATGAGGTGGATGGGAACGTCGAAGATGACATGGAGGGTGCTTTAGAAGGTTTGTTATCCTTTTAAGAGCTGCAGGTATCAGTGCTTTGCTGACCGTTTGGATTGTAGCCATCGGACTGAGAGGGCCTGTGTTTGGGGTTTTCCAGAACGTATGTATATCACAATTGTTCTTCGAACGAGTGTACTGACTTTGACTATAGGCTGCTTTGATGATCTTCGTTCTGGACACCGCTATTGGAATTGGAATCTGGATGCCCTTCACTATCGGAAAGACAGCCGCTTTGCTTTCGGTAAGAACTCAGAGATTCGGTATGTATCGTGTAACTAAGTTATCTGTAATTTTTTCTGCAGTTGGATCCACGCCGATTGATGCAAGTCTTGCACTGGCCCATCCGAGCCATGCGAATTATCACCGACCCTATCGTGGACATGCTGGCTTATATTCTGCTCGACTGCATACTGCCCTCTGTCCTGAAAGTACTCAGAGGATTCTTCTTTTTATTAGGGTTTGTTGCATGGAGTGCAATTCGCATGGTATTGGGCAACAACGTCGCCACCGATATTGCAAATGCGTCTTCGAAAATAGTATGTTTTCATTTGCTCATTGTGATGGTGTTTAGATTGACCAACCTAAATTACCTTGATGTAGATTACGGCCTCTACGAACATGACAGACAGCATCACACAATATGCTATTCACTTCACTACATCAGCACCGACGCCGACTGCCAACCAAACTAACCTAGCCTCAAATACCACCATGCTATCTTCTATCCCCGATTATCTGGGCTTCACAGAGCCGTACTTCGAGGCACTCGGAAAAGAGGTCAGAATATCTGCAACGAAGGCGCAGGTTACATGGATCGAGCTGGCACTAGGAAACGGGCCGTCAAACCGTGTGTTCGCAGTGTCGCTGG
This sequence comes from Hypholoma fasciculare, assembly GCA_016801325.1. Classification (NCBI taxonomy): domain Eukaryota; kingdom Fungi; phylum Basidiomycota; class Agaricomycetes; order Agaricales; family Strophariaceae; genus Hypholoma; species Hypholoma fasciculare. The sequence goes on from JAEKIV010000063.1 coordinate 66,333, forward strand.
GATACCTCGTCGCCGCGTTTTTGCTGTGCATCTACCTCAACCTTCTAACTGTGGGCAACGCGCGAACAGCTGGTCTTGCTGTGCGCAACGCCGTTAGGCAACAGTTGCTTGTCCTCAAGGTTCGTGATTTTACTTGAGATTGAGTACTCCGTGCTGATATTTTCTGATAGGTTGCTGCATTCATTTTCATTGAACTGGTCACCTTTCCGTTTGGGTGCGGTATCGTGCTGGATTTATGCACTGTGTGGATGTTCCCCGAAGCTACTTTGCAGTCCCGCATCGCCTTCTTCGCGCAGGCGCCTCTTACGGCCATGTTCTATCACTGGGTAGCTGGCACTATGTTCATGTACGTGCTTTGTTTTTATGGAAAGTTATATAAGAGCTGACTCGTATCGTCTCCAGGTACTCCTTTGCTGTGCTTCTTTCTGGCTGCCGGAGTGTCATGCGGCCAGGTGCTATGTGGTTTATCAAGGACCCTCAGGACCAAAATTCGCATCCTATACGCGACATCCTCGACCGACCCACGTTGACTCAGCTGCGCAAGATCTGCGTTAGTGGCCTGATGTACACGTTTGTTGTTGTGTGTGTGGTAGCTAGCATCGCCGGCCTCCTCATGCTGGGCAGTAGATCGCTCCTGCCTTTCCGGTGGAAGAACCGGTACGCATTTCTTTTCATCTATTGTGAAATACGAAAGCTCATGTTCTGCAGTGACCCACTATCGCATGTCCCTGTGGACCTCCTTTTCCTGCACCTTGTCCTGCCGCACACCATGCACTACTTCCGCCCCAAACGGGTGGTCAAAGGCCTGGCGACGATAGTCTGGAAGTTCCTTGCGACGAGGCTGCGCCTGACGTCCTACTTCTTCGGAGGCAGGCACCCGGAAGAGGAGTTCTCGCCAAGGGACTGGTCGGACAATTTCGTTCGTGGCGAGGCCCGCGCGCTTGGTGAAGGCGACATTGAGGACGGCGGCTTTCGGCGCGTCCCCGCGACCGACAACCTTGCCCTCCCGCGGGACATGCGCGCCACCGCCGCGGTGACAGCGGACGGCGTGCCAGTTGACGAAGAGGCGAAGACGCTCATGGACGTGCAGAACGCAGAGGCCGAAAAGGCGAAGAAGAGCGTCAAGGACGACTACACGGTCGTGTACATGCCGCCGCACTTCAAGTACCGCGTCATCGCGTTCATCGTGCTGCTCTGGCTCATCGCCGCGGTGCTGCTCGGCGCGGCGATCGCGCTGCCGATCCTCATCGGGCGCAGCTTCTTCGGCCTGTTCGCCGCGCACGACGTGCACGACGGGTACGCGCTCATCGGCGGATTCTACCTCCTGTGGGCGTGCTACCTCAGCGCGCGCGCGGTCGACCGCCTGGACAAGCGCCGCCAGCGGCGCGGCGGCGAGGGGCCGCGCGCGAACTTGTACGTCCTCGTGCTCAAGCGCGGGCTGCTGTGGGCGGGCAGGATGGCGTACATGGCGGTGGGATTGGGCATCGTGGTCCCGGTGTTGCTGGCCACGGTCGTCGATTTGTATATCATCCTCCCGCTCCGATTCACGCTCGACCCGCGCATGGTGCCGCGCATCCGGATCGTGGACGAGTGGGCGCTCGGGCTGCTTTACGCGAAGATCATGCTCCATGCGCACCAGATCCAGCCGCCCAACCGGCTCACGCGCGGGTTGACTAATGTACGTTGTGCCCTCAAAGAGACCTTGAGTTATGGTACTGACTGTCATTTTGTAGATCATACAAAGAGGATTCATGCACCCTGACCCCGTGCTCGCGACGCGCGAGGTGATCGCGCCGCTGACGGGCGGGCTGCTAGGGATGATCATCCTCCCCGGGGCGATCTTCCGCACGCTGCAGCACTTCTTCCCCGAGCTGCCGCTCGACAACCGCTTCGTTTGTACGTTATTTCACCCAATTCCTAGCCCATCTGAGCAAATTCGCTGACGTGCTCCTCCCCCGCCATGCGCGCTTTTAGTTATGCACGTGTACCCGTCCGTGTTCGTGCTGGCCGGAGGCGTCCGGACCGCGATCGTTATTGGGAGCTCGCTGCGTGCGTGGTCGCAGGCGATACGGGACAAGGAGTTTTTGGTGGAGATGCGGCTGAAGAACCACGACCCGAACGCGCCGCAGGAGCCTGCAGCGGCGGCGCCTGTGGATGTGGCGCGCGCGGCTGCTGCTGCTGTTGCCGGCGTGCCACAACCGATTGGGCCTGCGGCCGCGGGAGGGTGATTATTGATCGCACAGTAAGTACATATTTGAAGCAGTCTGTAGACGTGTAGGATATATATATTATCACTTTTGTTGCGTACATATGTATTTAGCTAAGTTTTTGATGTTGGAGTCGACATGTTTCTTGAGTTCTGTGTGCACTTGCTGTTTGGGAATGGGATTGTGGCGAGGCCAGGGAGTGGCATGTGATGGTCGTCATAACTTTGCTGTTGTGCGCCTCCGCCACTAGGCCAGTGAGTCAGATTTGGCTCTCCATTTCACACGATGAGTCGACAGGTGCCACGCAGGACGTGGGCAGAGGGTTACGCAGACCTCCCCGCTGCCCTCCGAGGAAAATTGCATATTCTGAGCAATCCTCCGTCAAATAGCAGACCGATATCCCACTGGATGAATAGTACTTCTTTTAACCTTCAACTTAAGCTCGGACGAGATGAGTTTGCAGAGGAATGGGATTATAGTGGTACAGTATACAACAAATAGATAGCACGACAAGAGAAAAAGGAAGGACCAGACTCGCAGAATAAGCTTAAGCACCGAAACCGTAGAGTGTGCGTCCTGATCGCTTGAGGGCGTAGACGACGTCGAGGGCCGTTACGGTCTTTCGCTTTGCGTGCTCGGTGTATGTTACTGAGTCGCGGATGACCTGGAGGAGGGTTTGTCAGATGAGGAACAAAGGATGCATGGACAGGCAGGGACGCACGTTCTCAAGGAAGATCTTGAGGACACCACGGGTCTCCTCGTAGATGAGGCCGGAGATACGCTTCACACCTCCACGACGGGCGAGGCGGCGGATGGCGGGCTTGGTGATACCTGTACTCACTGTCAGCAACTGTGAAGCCGGTAAGAAAGACGGCGCTGCGTACCCTGGATGTTATCGCGCAGAATCTTGCGGTGGCGCTTCGCTCCGCCCTTTCCGAGTCCCTTTCCGCCTTTTCCGCGTCCAGACATGTTATGTTATAAGAGTTGTTGGGTGGTGGGGGTGGTGGTGGTGCGGTGGGTGCGGTGGTGGGTGTGCAAAAGCGGGATGGCCGGGTCACGCCCTCGCCGCCCGCGGTTATATAACAACGCACGGCGTGGCTGTGCTAACTTTCCGTTTGTTGAATCAACGGCGGCGTGGATGTCACGTGGGTGGCGCGCCCGCGTTTGTATATAACTGGCGCCGGATGCGGAGGCGCCTCCATTACCGCCCTCCCCGCCTTTTACTCAACGCCACCACCACCACCAACATCACCGCAGCCAACCACTACCAATGGCCCGCACTAAGCAAACCGCCCGCAAGTCTACCGGAGGCAAGGCGCCCCGCAAGCAGCTCGCTGCCAAGTCGTCGGCGCGCAAGACTGCCGTGAGCTTCAAAAATACTCTAACAGTTTTCCTTTTACTTAATCTATTTCAATAGGCTGCCGCTGGAGGTGTGAAGAAGCCCCATCGTTTCAGGCCCGGAACTGTCGCTCTCCGTGAAATTCGTCGTTACCAAAAGTCGACCGAGCTCCTCATCCGCAAGCTCCCCTTCCAGCGCCTCGTCCGTGAAATCGCTCAGGACTTCAAGGTACATGACTCGAGTCGACTCCAACCGATTCATTCACTGACTCACTTTCCCTCAGACTGACCTCCGCTTCCAATCATCCGCTGTCATGGCGCTCCAAGAAGCCGCCGAGGCATACCTCGTCTCGCTCTTCGAGGACACCAACTTGGCCGCCATCCACGCCAAGCGTGTCACCATCCAGCCCAAAGATCTCGCCCTCGCCCGCAGACTGCGCGGCGAGCGCACATAGACGCGTACGCGCTCTTGGTTTATCGGCTCCGTCCCTTTCTTTATTATTCTGCACTATTATTGTAATTGTACCCATGTATCGCCGCTTTCCTTCATTAGTTATGGTCCATGCAATATGAACAGTTTAATCTGCATGCAATTCTTCAAAGACTAATCTCAATTCTTTGGATTTGAAGACCGGTTAAAAATATGTAGCCTCGCCAAGTTGCTAGTGGCTTCAAAGTGGCCTTTCGTCATTGCCTAAGTTTACACAAGATTTTCGCCTAATAGCGATAGCCGTCCTATTACAATTAAACACAAATCCCGCGCGACACTCGCATAGGAGATTAACTGCTTACGCAGTACTCTGACTAGCGTGCTACAAATCTAATACTTACTACACAAGGTAGATCCGACTTTGTCTGAGCCGCACGTCCTTTGTTGAAGGAAAAAATGGTGAAAGAGCACCGTATTCGTGCTCGGTCCCCAGCGCGAATAACGCGAAGCACATATTATCCAGCATGTCAAAACCCCATTACTCTTCTGCTCGGGCGATCCAACTTCTTCGCAGCGAACGAGTCCGAGAAAGTGACTTGCGTCTCAAGTTCCTTCTGACGATTTTTTAGTACCAGCCGTGACGACATACCCAAAAATAGATCATACAATAATAATGCAGGCCGGTACCGATGCGGACTTACCTTCCGCCCTTTCAGCAGCCTCACTATCGTCGACGCGGTGACAACTTGCACGACCGCCCGACAAAGAATTCTTGACAGTTCACTTACCGGTAAGTATGTACCCTTCTCGACGCTTTCGAGCTTGTTGCAAGGTGTTTATCTTTTCTTGTGTAAATTCACAAAAAATATTTTACAAATATTCAACTCTAATTTTATGCCATCCCCACGAGCTGAAAACGAGGGTAAAAAGGCTACTTATAACTGTTTATTAAATCAGTTACTTCGAGAAAATCAGAACAAACTGATGCGTATCAGGTTATCAGCGTTCGTAAGTACACCTAGCCTTCGAGTTCGAAGTTAACTTCGTGAATCGTGTGATAACGAACAGGCTTCAAGTTGTAACCTTGTAACCGAAGTTGCCGCAGCCTCGCCGCAGGCTCACTGTACATGTCTGCCAGCCACCCCTCGCCACCTAGCCGCCATTGCTCCAAAGAATATACATATTAATCTAAGGCCACAACAGAGCATTGGAGTCAGAATTCTCCGACTACTTATCATAAGTAAAGGTAGCCGCTCATGCATCTTATCAAAATTCCTCGATCCTCGAGCCTCGAGGCGCCAACGAGGCGCCATCGACGCATCAGAGACGCGCGGGCCCGGCGCTGGAAGCGCTTCCTTCCAACGAGATTGGTCTATCAACGACGGGAATGGGTTAAATATCACTAGTGCTATGCACACAGGCAAGCGCAGCAGAAACCCCGCAGCGGACTCGCGCCAAAGGCCCAAAGCAGGCAAAGTCTAAGTATGTGCCAGCAGCCACCTATCAGACAGCCACTTATGTCATTCCCTCGCCTAGCGGTGGCAAGCGCTCACGCAACTGCGTCTGCGTATGGAATTGGAAAGAGGATCGCCCGAGGATGCCCCCACGGGACGGGCGCGCGGGCCCACGTAACGGACTCGGGTGGGCATCGGCGATTGGGTTTGGGGGTGGTGAGCCAGGAACGCTGCGCGACGCAGCGCTTCTCCCGGTGTTTGGTCGACTCGGAGTAGCTCGCCATTCAGTCGCGGCGCAGCGCTCCCACATGGGCACGGGCGCACGCACTTAGTATACTGTTACTTATCTGCGGCGTGTTGATGCGGGACAAGCAAGGTGTGCAGGGGGATCTATCAGAAGCGCTGCTAGCTTGGAGTATGTATGCTACGGGGTGGGGTGTACTACAACAGATGAGATGGGTATGCAGATGTGGGGTGGTGGTGAGGAATGGGGCATGGAATGGAGTGGGATGGGATGGGGCAGGCAAGATACATAGTGGGAGGCAGTCCGTCGGGGAAGGGGCATGTGCGGGGCTATCTAGGGGAGATGGTGATCCAAGAGGGGGGCATAAATATGAAAACGTACATAAAGCATATCTAACGGCGCGACAGCGGATGGGGATACCGGGGCTCTAACAATACCGCGAGCGGCCCCCGTAGTACATCGTCGCTTCGAACAGCAAGAGGAGGAGGATCCCGGCGGCCATGACGATCTTGAGGCCCTGGTTGAGCGCGGCGCCGGAGCGCGCGGCGGGGGCGACCGCGAGCTCGGGGACGACCGCGGTAGCGTCGCCGGTGAGCCAGCGCTCGGCGCCGAGGAACATCTCGCGCGCAGGGAAGACCTCGAGGATCTCACATTCAAAATGCGGCACGATGAGCGTGTACTTGCGCCAGAGCTGGCTCGAGCGGCGGTCCGCCTCCGCGACGACGAACGACCCACGCTTCTCGCCCTCGCGGACCGCGCCGAGGCCGACGCAGAGGAGCTCGAACGCGGGGACCTTCTCGAGGCGGCGGAACATCTGGCCGATCGCGTACTTCTCCTGCAGGAAGAGGTGCGCGGTCTCCGGCGAGGTGATGCGCACGGTGGACGTGGCGGTGCAGACGATCTTGCCGTTGCACTGGAGGTGCACCTGGCGCGTCTGCACGATGGGCGTCTCGGGCGCGGCGCCCGCGATGATCGCCGGGGTGACCTGCGTGATGGGCTCAAACGACGCCCCGGGCGACGACTGCCGCGACGTGTTCGAGTACACGAGCGCGATGACGATGGGGCGCGCGAAGAAGGCACTGGAACACGTAACGCAGTGAGCAGGGGCGAATATGTTAAGTGACAGGACCTGTCCGCACCTCAACACGCGCTGGAGGTCTCCCTGGGCGGAGAGGGCAATACGCTCGACGCCGTTGACCTCGGCAGGCCATGGGTACTGCACAGCAAGAGCAGGCGTGAGCAGGCTAATAATAGTTATGACGCAGCAGAAACATACGCTGATGCTGGTCGTTTTGGCGTTGTACGAGTCGAAGGAGGGCATGTTGAGGGGAAGCTGGGGAAACGGGGGTGGTTCCATGGCGTCTTTATGGGGTGGCGGTGATACAGGCAGGCGTGTCCGAATCGGCCTGGGCCAGGCAGCAGCCGCTCCGCTGGATCGGTGACTTCTTGCTGGCTAATTTTAATTGCTTTGCGTCTAAACTCCAGCTGGCCGATGTTGCCTTATCATTTGTAACAACAGCTTTCACCCAGTCGGCACCGTGCGAATCGGTTAAAAGATGCCGAGTCTTTCCTCTTTCGGTCCCTGTCCGGGCGCAAGGTAAGTCCACAATTGCCCGCACAGCGTCTGCATGGGCGCCCTTTTTATGTAAATATTCCCCGGAAATTACTGGCTATCATTCATCCCATCCCCACTCAAAATCCAGCAGCTGCAGCTTTCCTGAACGACGCGGCGAGCTCAGGCTGGCTTCGGCCAGACTGGGATTCGCCCGCCCCGCCACGCGGACACGCGTTTGGCACATCGGTAGCCTAACGAACAGAAACAGTAAGCAAGTGTATACGAACTCCGAATACGTCCCCGACTGACTGCTCAGCAACCCGTGCGGACATCAAATTTGCACGCCGACTCCCTATCTGTTCACACGGGCCACCGCGATGATGTCAGTAAAGGAAATATCATTGCCCAACTTGGCGCCTCTCCCTGATGCCTGCACGCCGACCGCTCTCCAGGCGCTTTTTGCCCGCCCGCCTGCTGCCCTGCGCCCCAGGAGCCTATCTGACACGGCAGATCACCCGCGCTCGCTTGCTGCTGACGGGTGTATTCTTATCAGCGTCCTGTGCTATTTGCGACCCCCCCCCTGGACTCTGTTGGGGGGGCTGTCCTGCGCAGTGCGCTATAGAAGTACTTCCATCGTCGTTGATGCGCATGAGTAACGTCGCTTATGCGCCCAACGTACCCTTATCCCCAATCTATCAGCCCTCTTGTCGTGCAGATTTCCCACCGTCGGACCAAGGTAGCGATAGCACTATTTCAGACCAGACTGTGGCCATTATGTCAGCGATGGCTGCATCCAAGGACAAGTATTCGCCATGCACCCTCCTTTCTTGTATTGTGCGTTTATCTACGAATTGGGATAAGTGAGCTTACTCTTTGTTATAACTCGGGTCCTACATATTGAACAGTATTATCGCAGGTAGGCTACTCCCAATTCATTTAAGAGTAGTACATTGAAGTGCTTATCGCAGTTAGCACAGACAAGCTCTGCAATCTCCACCTCGCATCTCAACACGAAGCTGTACAATATTCGGCTCTGCGCGCCGCTCTCCCCGGCACCTGCCAAGTACATACAATAGTCCACTCATTATTCGGACATTTTTCATACCACTTGTCGTCTCGTTCAATCGGGTGCCTAACATGTCTAACTAAATCCTCGTGTTGATGAGATATCGGCTGGAGTATGCTGCAGCCTGCGATGACATACACACATTTTGTCACCGATGATTACAAGCAAAATAATTTCAATTGCCTTCGTCGAAACTCAAACGAAAGAGCGCCCGAGAAACATATACATACATATGTACATCAAACACCAGCGGTCGTAGCGCAGCTTGAACCCCGTCCTCTTTATATTACAATACATACATATATCAAATTATATCTCGCTGCGTCAAATAGAAAAACACCATCCCATCACAAACTGTCAGCGGCTAGAGCCCTTGCGCGCGCCCTGTCCCCCAGCAGCAGGTGCGCGCACCCACACCGGCGGGGCGCGGCGCCTAATACTCTACATATCGTGTGCACAACCGCCCACATTAGGCGACACAACGTAACCCCACGCTCGCGGGGCCGCAGGGGGCCCGGCGCGCACCAGGTCCACGCTGCAGGTCCACGCTGACACTGATCCGGAAGCCGGGTGCGCGTGCCACCCCCACCTATCAGCACCGTCCCACCGCTTGCGCGCATGCACGTACATGTGTAGACTTATGTAGATGATGGATGATGGACGGATGAGCAGTGAGCATCAGCGGCCCCGACACCCCGGCCCAGCGCCGCGCGCGTCCGGCCCCGCCTATGTATCTAACGGGGGGGACAACGTAGAGCTACATGTCATCATACAGCGCCAGGTGGCGCGTGTCGGGCCATCCATAGTCCCTAACGCGCTGTCCAATCGGGGGTGGGGGACCGCCGCTGCAGGTGCGGGGCGCGCTATGTACTTATCAGAGCTGACACCGCCTACGCCTAGCGGTGTCTGCTCGGCGGAGGTGGGTCCGCCGCTTACGATTGCGAGCCCCACGAGTGGCCGCGGCTGCACTCTACAGCCTGTAAAGCAAGAATAAGTACGGGGTGCGAGTAGGTATGAGAGGAGCGGCGCCTGCCGTGCGGGGGTCGAATATAAAGGTGCAGCTGGTGTAGCTCAGAGCACTTAAAAATCATTTTCGGGACCAGGGATAGAGACGCACCTTATCACGCCGTTCCGTTGTCGAGATTTTTAAATAACTCGGCAATTTACATCGCGAGAAGGTGGCACGTCGTAGCGGCCCGCGCGTTCCATGGCAGCTACTTACTGTATGTAGATTTTCTAAACAATAGAGACGCGTAAAATTCCAAATCCCAGTGCTCTTCTCTTCCTTCAGTACTGGACCATCCCCCCTCCTATTTTTCCGTACGCAATAACCCCAATACACGGGCCCCACGCCCGCCCGCACCCCGCTTTGTCCAGCGCCTAATTCGTTCCTAGCCAAATATAGCACAACTTCGACGAGTTTCCTTATGGAGGTGTCTTACTTGCACTTGAGACTGGACCCTCCGCACTCGTCTCGCCAATTCCACCACAAGGCTCTACCCTACACATCACATCGTCTGATTTAACCTTGTTAACATCGTCCAGCGTCCCTACAGGATGCCAAAGATCAAATCTGAATTACAACGGGCGCCCAAGAAACGGTCGGCAAGCCCGCCGGCACTGGCGAGCTCGCGGGAGAAGAAGCAGGTCCCTGTTCCCGTTCAGGCCCATAATGTCCAAGACATATCACATTGGCGGGACTCTAATATCCCGAAGGAACAGAGAGTGAGAACACATTTTTTATTTGAGTGAGCAGACGTTGACGACTTGCTTATTCAGATAAGTCAAAGTGATGCGATCAAGTTGTATCACATCAATAAAAAGAAAGACTTGGATGGTCTGGGATTCGGGAAAGCTTAGTGAGTCGTTGTAAATCGATATTTTTTGGGGGTAAAACCCGTTAAATGTGGTTGCATGATTATTTGCAGCCATGCTATTCCTGGTAAACCATATTACGGAAAGACGTTCCTTTATTCTGAGCGCGACGTCGAGAGGCGAGCTTGGATGAAATATGGTGGGCCTGATGGCTTCAGAAAAATGTGAGACAAATTACGTTTGAGTTTATTGACACAGGTTTTCTGACAATAAAATAAAAGGCTCGACGTCAAAGAAGCCAAATATAATACCGACAACGGAAAGAGGAAATTTCCTCGCCCAACCTTCTACCCATCGGCAAGAGCGGAGACAGCGATACCGCTACCCAGGATCGTATCTAACGAGGAATACGGGAATTTCATCCTCGAGCGCGAGACGTCGACACCGCGCCTTGCTGCTATCAGACAAGAAATGCTGGACCACGGCAAGGAATGGCTTTGGGATGCAATCAACCTCGCCATCAACCTTGAATTCGACGCACAGTGGGATACAGAGTCAAGGGAGCCTGTCGGTACAGCGCGCCAGGCAATCGTTCAGGCCGCCGTGCGTGGTCTAACAGACTATCCACCGCGCCCCGCGTCCCCACCTCCGGACTCGCAGTCGTTCGCTGAGCTCATATCCGTGCTCGGCCGCGCGCCGGTTAACGACCCGGACTCGAACTCTCGCGGCGATGGTGTCCTCGTCGAGTACGACCTCGTCACAGACAGCGTCCAATCCATCTCCTGGTCTCGCTCGTACACAGGCGAAGTGCACGCCGCGCTTATTAAAGTGATGGAAGAGCACGAGTTCTTGGGCTGGCAGCACGCGAGATGGCTCGTGTATGACACGGTGAGTGAAATAAGATGAAATAGCTATCTCCGAGACTAATGGCGTCATATATTAGTACTCTGCATGTAACATCGGCAGAATCAGTTGCTGGTTCTCTCAGAGTCGAAAGGAGTGGCTGTGGTGCGACTCCGCGCGCTTCTGGCTACAGCCCACCCGCACCGACATGGCGTCCGCATCCCCGAAACGCAAATCATATCTCTCGCAATTGGAGAAGATTGGCTACCTGAATTCCGAAATAATTATCTTGTAAGAAATTCAAACGTTAGTGAATATCGTAGTATGCGGACTTTCGTTCTCCACCATCCATGTATTATTATCAAGTACTCCATGACTGCATATCTGTATTTTTAGATATCTCCAAACCACCTTTTTTTCCCGTATCGAAGTTCTTCGCACACAAAATACTTATCTGCCCCCTGACGTCCATACTCTGTGTTATCAATAATCGGAGAACACGGTGAGAGACAAAGGGAGGATTGGGAATAGCACCCCAGCCTGGCTGCAGCATAGAAGTACTTCCATCGACGTTGATGTGGACTTGAGTAACCGACGCTTACCATCCGAAAAAAAACCGCGCCCCTAAACCCAAGGTGGTCTGTCAGCATTCCCATCGCTAGACCAAGGTAGCTTTTTCTTTTCACGTATCAAGTCGTGGAATTCTCTCTTGGATATTTCCAAGTAGATGTTCATAGGGGCACATACGTGCTGAGTGAGCTTTCCCTCGGGTCTCTTCATTGTATCTTGAAACTTCTTGTTGTCTCCGACATGTTCGCTCTTTCCCAGTCTCTTCAGGAGGCGACTACTGTCTCAAGATTACTTGAATAATGAACTAAAGTCGTTTCAAAAATCCCCAATGTACGATATGTACTGGCTTTTCAACGCAAGCTCAGCAACTCGTCGACATCGCTATTGTTTTTCTACGTTCTATTATTAGACCAGATGACACGGCCCGACCTCCTTTCCGTGGTCGTGCGTTCGCGCGAAATGTGGACTCAGTAAATCCACATTGTTGACATACATAGAGAGTCAATAAATTCTCCGAGGTCGATGTTCCAACGTGCAATGTGCTATTGCTACTTACCTGCATGAGCCAGACCGGCGCCTAGCTCGTTCCTAGCCAAATGATTGGCATGCACCAAATGGAGGTAATTTCCCCACTCGAGTTCGAGCCTTGTTCGAGCCCCCATAGTGCACAAGTACTCGTCGAGCCACAGCGCCTAGTTATATGTCTTGACCCGCGATTCTGTCCGAGTCGAAGGTTGAATGACAAGTATTAAATACTAGACATCTAACGGAAAATCCACCGGCATCTGCTAACCTTTATGACCACGAGCGGCGACAATTACTGAAATTGAAAATCTTTTTGAAGGGATTAGGGTGTCCTAGGCTGGCGTCACTGACAGAAGTATTGCTAGTGGTTTTTAGTAAATTGCCAATGGTAATTTGCCTCAAGTTTTAGTTAAGTACATCATGTAAGTAGCCCCTCAAAGCTCCATGAATTTGTAAGATAGAAAGCATACTTTCAAACGCGCACAGTTTTCCTCTTCCAATACCAGTTAACATTCATTATTCTCTCTAGACTGTAGGCCAAACGTCGAGCAGCTCGAGCTTGGTTTGAGCGCCTAATTCATTGCTGAGCCAAACAAGCAACAGCAAACCAAATTAGGTATGGCCGTTCGGGGACCCAGACCCGCTGGAGGTTGCTAGATCGTTCCTTCCTAACATGTCCATGTCAGCCCCAAGTCAGCCCTATATAGCGGGGGCCATCCGGAATGCAAATGATTCACTTTGCTCTCAAGCTCCAACACTGCAAGACACAAGTACGTTGAACTTCCTTCTACTCATTGAACTCCGCCGGCGTGTTCAATGTTGGTTCAATGTCTAAAAGATGTCTGACGTTTCTGTAGATTCAGAATGCCAAAAATAACATCTCAAGGCTCGCTCCCAAAGACTAGACAGTCGAAAACGCCTTTAAATAGTTCGCGCAAGAAGAAGAAAACAGAATCTCAGCTAGAAAAGGATAGATCAGAATGGCGCCCTTCTCACATACCAGAAACTTCCAAAGTACGCGCTCAGGGAACCTGGGCCTTCAAAAGCGGTGGGATCTGACTCTACTTCTTCAGATAAACAAGAGCGCTGCTCTGACGAATTACCACCTGAGCCGAACAAATGGCCTCGATGGTTTATCATTTAAAACTCAAATGTAAGTTGAACGTCGCGTGCCACTACCTACCTTACCACTTTAATATCCGCAATAACGTATAGGACGGTCACCAAAATACCTGGTATTGGCGATACGATTGTGAAAATGTTCCTTTACTCTGAAAAAGAGGTCGAAATGAGGGCTTGGGAGAAGTATGGCGGGCCCGAAGGATTCGAAAGAATGTAAGCCCTAGTCTGCCACATGTGAACGTTCTCGTTTTCTGACGAAGTGCAAGGCTCAATGATAAGGAGGCCAAGTTCTACAGTAAGAATGGCGGTGTTGAATCAGGAAAAAGATTCCCTCGCCCAAGTTACTATCCGTCGAATATCCCATTCAGAACGACGATCAGCTGCATGAACTGGTCAAAGCATAGTCATATCCCGGATCGTGAAACTTGCATGCCAGGTCTCATAGTCGCAAGGGATATATTGGAGGGGAAAGGTCAACAGTGGCTATGGGACGCAATCAACAAGGCTATCCACGATGTATACGATGAATCCGAGGATTTCTATACCAACAACATGCGATTCAGAAAACTGCGCGAATCGCTCGTTGGTGATGCACTGAAGTCGCTGGACATCGATAAATATCCACCACGGCCATCAGCAACATCCTCCCCTCTGGATTCTCCTTCTTTCGACGATTTAACAGCCATTCTCTCCCGTGCACGCGCGCCTACTTATGTGGAGGAAGATGACGACCCAGAAGTAATGGATGTACTCTACGACTCCTTTACAGGAGATTATTCAGTCTATTGGACGAAGAAATATGAAGGAGAGGTGTACGCCTGCCTTATCAAAATAATTCAAGAACACGGGCTGGATGGCTGGAGGCGTGCTAGGTGGCTTGTATACGAGAAGGTGAGTACTATTCTAAAACGCTCGAAGCAACAGGAGCTTGTAATTTACTTGTTCTGCACCAGTACGCCGAATGCAAAATGGGAGGTCTAACATGGAACGAGCACAGAGGAAAATCGACATGGGATGACTCTGCTCGATTCTGGCTGGACGGAACCGCACCGTATCATAACCCACACTACAAAACCGAATTCTTTCAAGATTATCAGTCAGAACTCCAGAAAATTGGCGCCATGAAAACATAATCATCTGCAATGCATAATTCCCTTCGTTAACAAACTGAACAGCGGCCACAGCGGTGTATATTTTTTTTACTTACCCCGCAGCTGTGTTGGTCGCAAGTTGGTCGAATCCGAGTGCCATCATCCACCGTTGGTCCACCGTCCACGTACCACTGGCATCCAGATTTTTTTGTCGTAAGTGTAACTTTGCGTTACTTTGTAAATTAGCAATGTATGAGTCTCTATATGTCTGTACAGTTGTACTTCATATCTCAATATTCGGATTATATCTTGTGGTTGCTACGATTGGCAAAATAAATGCGTAGATGTGGCAAGTCTGCGGAAACCGTCTTCGAGCGTCGAAGACGCGTACGCATGCGGGTGTGGCGTTGCGGACCGAGTGGACCGAAGCTTGTCATTGTTTGTTTTGTGAACCAATTTGGAACCAATGTAAGTACTTAGCAGTCAACTACTTTCACCCTCCAATCGGTCGTCTGTCCGCTACAATCGACGGCAAAGTACACAATTTGGGACCCGGGACAACTTTTAGATTACAGTCCTCCAAATACAAAGAATAGACTCTCTCCTGCTATGAGTTTGTGCCATTTACTCTCAAAATCTCCGACTTGGCGGCTCACTTAGCATTACCTCATGTCTCCACAGATCCTACTGGGACTGTGTCCGTTACCTTAAACTCGGAGCACACAGTCCACGAATCCGAACATGTAGACCCCCTCGTGGAGGTACAGCGCCCCGCAAATACTGGCGCGATCGCCAATGAGCTACTTGCCTTGCAAGTGCAAGCGTTTTTGGAAGCGTCCGAAGATGTCGATGTCGACGCGGAGACAATTGAGGATATCCTGGAAGTCCTCGCAGACACCGATGAGGACGTCGAAACTGATATGCCATCGGAGATTCAAGTGGACCAAAGCGAGGAATCGCACGACGACGAAGATAACAGTTCGCAAGATACAAACGTGCCCGCTTTCCCCGCCGCAGAATCGACTAGCGAATCAAAAGGTTTTTGCCTTCCTGTCATTCCCGCGAGGCATGTTAAATAAGTTCCCCTAGAGACGTGGTCAAAACAAGAGATAAAATCTATGATGCATCTCCTAAAAGAACGCGGTTTGTTTTCTCAAAGCTGTGCTAGCGCACATCTGGCTAAGTGAGCGGTTTTCTGAGCTAGGTTCATCGGAATTTATAGAAGAATATGTCAAAACGCGAAACATACCTATACCTAAGATCTTAGAAGCCTTCGGAATTGAATTAGTAGGTTAAGTAGGCCTGGCGTTGCTGTCCAACTGGCTAACGCGCCCAATCTTACGCAGTGTCCAGAACTGCAAAACAGGAAACCAAAAACTATGTTGTACCTTCTACGTGTAGCGATGTCGCATCAGTATGTACAAACGGCTTCCTTATGGCGGAAAATTCTCATTTGGTTTTCTCAGGTTGCGAAATCGCGATAAATTACCCCAATACAACACGATTGCGGATGCAGTTCAGCTCATCCAACAATCACGTCGAATTCTGATTCTTACAGGCGCTGGAATCAGTGGGTCATATTCACCTGTCTACGAGAAATTATAAAAACCATACCGGTATCAGGCGTCTCATGTGGCATTCCCGACTTCCGCTCACGCGATGGGCTGTACGCGTCATTGAAGAATAAAGGCGAGTACGATCTAGACGACCCTCAACAAATGTAAATGCATTGTTTTCCAAGTACAAAGGGTCGACAGCTTACACACTCTAGGTTTGACATCAATTATTTTAAGGAAAATCCCTCCGGTATGAATCAGCTCTAAAAATTTGCAATCAGAATCATTGACTGACCGGACTGAACCAGTCTTCTAGTACGTACGAGAATCAATAACCTACAGTACGGCTCTGATGGTGAACCACTCACCACGTAATGATGTTTTCAGTTCATTTGCCAGGTTAATTCGAGCGATTTTTTTTCTCACTCAAACAAACGCTCACTGATCGTCCAGTCAAATTTACCCATCGAACTTTATGCCTTCCCCATGTCACCGTTTTATTAAAGCGGTGGAAGACCATCAAAAGGTATCCAGACAACTTTGGACGTGACATCCTCTAAATTAAATGACTGTATGCCCTGTTTGTCTTAGTTACTCAGGGTACGTCTATTCAATTCAAATTTCTTACAGTCAGCTTAATGTCAGCAAAGAACTATACACAGAATATAGACACCCTTGAAACACTCGCAGGGGTACAGAAGGTGTTGCAATGTCATGGATCCTTTGCCATGGCCAGTTGCTTACAATGTCGCAACCGTGTCCCTGGAACTGACATTGAAGGGGATATCTTGGGCCAGAAAGTCCCGCTTTGTAAACTTTGCAATGCCATCGACTCGGTTCCGATCAAGCCCAAGGGAAAGAAAAGCAAAAAGAAAGCGAAGGGGGAATGGGACAGCGACGTTGAGGACGAAAGCGACGGACCGCTGTACCCTCCTGGCATAATGAAAGTAATGATTCTCCCCCTAATGTATACCTGCCACCTAAGTCTAACAATCGCTGGTCTCTAGCCTGACATCACCTTCTTTGGCGAAAAATTAACAGACGAATTCGACCATTCCCTGGCCGAAGACCGATTCAAAGCCGATTTACTGCTCATAATAGGCACCTCGCTGAAGGTATCTCCGGTAGCTGAAATTACATGTGAGCCCTATGATCACTAAAATAGATGAATATGATGCTGATGTCTGTCCCAGCACACCTACCCCATTCAATTCCACAGGTGACTATCTGCCTCGTGCTGAATGATCTCACTACATGTCTATCCGTTGTTCATCTCCACCGTAGATTCTCATCAACAAGACTCCTATCCGACATATAAATCCAGACGTACGCTTGACGCTCTACTGCTGCCCGAACTTTTCTAACTAGACCTTGATCTTACTCGGACCAGATCGTCCTTCTAGGGAACGCTGATGATATAGTACTACATCTGACCAACGAGCTTGGATGGGAACTGCCCCTTCCAAAAGAGCCAACTACAACGGTCCAAGCAACGATAAACTCCACCAGACTGCAAGCTCCACGAGGCCTTCTAAACCTCAAAAAGCGACCATCTGCCGATGAGTCTGAAAATGGCACTTCTCGATCTCCTGAGCGAGTCGGAGAAAGGTGTGTAGCCTTCGCTAGTGGGACGCGTGTTTGCGCCCCAGGGCGGATCTTGGGTCTCTTCACTGCTGGTCATATATCTCATTGACCGCATTTCTAGTCACGTATGGCTCTTCGAAGGTGCGGAGGGCGGAAGATGGCTTCAGCAGCTGAAGAAACAACTGGGGATCCCCAGGTCTACGGTGCCTAGCACGACCAATTCTGGATACAACACGCGTTCTTCAACTCCGATCGTCTATTCAAGCCCCTTGAAAGATGGTGCCGACGAACGGAGAGAGATGAAAAAAGCGCGTATAATCTAATATAAGTATATCATTCAAAGCCCTTTACAATTAATTGGTTTATTTTCTCGATAAGGTATTAGCGACCGCTGCCGACGAGACAAATCCTCTGGCTGAATTATTTGGGTGCAGGTAGGTGCAGGACCGCGTGAATTGCTTGCATTTATTTTGCTACTTCTGCATGAGTAAAATCGACTATTTCACTTTGATTTGATTTCTTAAAAAAGTACTGATAAATGAAGGTTGCCATTTATTGGCGTCTATTTTAAATAAATTGTTGAATAAGACTCAAAGGAATGAACGATATTGCACCTGGTAATTCATCAATGGGTTAGAGTTGGCCTGCCGCTTTCAATCTGTTTTTGATCAGTTGCTTCGGAGCGCGTCGCGCCGTAGTCTTTGGACACGTGACTGTGAGCCAATGAACGGCGTTCCAAATTTTGGACATTCGCGGTATTCGCTGTGATTCGCTGCGTCATATTTGTTGGCCTCTGCCTTATGTCGTTCGTTCCGTTCCCTGGCCGTTCTTGTACCTATCGACCATAGTTGCATACACTCGCGCACCCAGGAATTCGGCGTCTCAGGCAGAATGCAGGTTGCCCGGCGCGTGCCCTGCTACAACGCCCTGCGACGACAAACGACTGCATTGGTTTTTGGTCGCACCTGGACAAGTCCTTACACATGCAGGGATTCGGCGAGGCACTATTCTGTCAAAGCTTCTCAAACGACCCCTGGACACGACCGCGACTCACGCACAGAGACTAAGGTGGCAACACCGGAAACCCAGTCTCTGCGTTCTGCGCCGCCGCGTTCACATGCCGCCGCGACGACGCCGACGCTACGGTACATCCCGCTGGCCGTCCAAAATTCTGGCGAACAGATATTTGAATTCAGGGACGCGCGTCAACGCAAGGTCGACCGCTCCCGCGTGGTGCGGCCACAGGCCGAAACTATCAGCAGGGACCACGCAGCGGGCCTTTCGCGCATACTGGAGAATGGGCGCGGGGCCGACTACAACCCAGTAGCGTTGTTCGGGATATTGGCTGGCTGGATTCTACGTCACGAAGCGCGTAATTTGGGCTATCGCATTGCACCCGATGGATTTACGCGTCTTTCCGACCTGGTACGTGTTAGATTCGATGTACAAGTGAACCGCACAATGGTGTGATGCTGACGTCCAATGGACCAGATGCGGTACCCTGCCTTCAGACGGTTTTCGGTGGAAGACATAGCCAAGCTCATCGAATCTGACCAGAAGGAACGGTTCGAGTTGTCGAGTTTGCCTGACTATATCGAAGGGAGAATCAGGGATGTGTGGTGGATTCGAGCGCGAGACATGCATTCTATACCTGTGGGTATCGCCATCTGTTTCTATCCGAGGAACATACTCAGAAAATCTACAGGGAGTATCACCGGCCACTAAAAGAGTCTTAAACCTTCGAAAGTATCCTGCAGTAGAATATAGAACGCGGCCCGAAAACTGGCCTTATATCCGTGAGTACTCGTACGTTGCACTCCAGTATCAGTCCTGAATCTGCGTAGTTCAACATGGAATACCTGAAGCCTCGC
Organism: Hypholoma fasciculare; assembly: GCA_016801325.1. Lineage (NCBI taxonomy): Eukaryota > Fungi > Basidiomycota > Agaricomycetes > Agaricales > Strophariaceae > Hypholoma > Hypholoma fasciculare. The sequence continues at coordinate 85,604 of JAEKIV010000063.1, forward strand.
ATCACCTCATACAATTACATGAAGTAATAGGGAAAGATCTCTTCCCGGGTCAGCGACTATCTATGTACCGCTGCCTCTAAGCTGACCGTCTCTGCAGGATTCATCCCACAGCGCCAAAGGTATCTTAGTATCACGGTCGACACCGAAAAGGCCGTCTCAAGGGGTGTTATGTTCTTTCACACCAACGACGTCGAAATGTACGCAGTGGGGACGCAGGATAAGCACAATATCCCAATCGAGGCGTGCAGAAGTGCAGTACTCCTGGACGTCAGCAAAGTCAGCTTGCTCAACCGTACACATCAACCTGGCCGACCTGCGCCTCCTTAGCTGGCTCTCCTCAATCAGCATCCGACACCTCGGCACGCTACGGGCAAACATCCACCCTAATAAGTGTTCCTGTACGACTCAACGAGCCATTCGCAATGCTCGACTGCCATTGTACCCCGGTGCCTCCCTATGGCCATCTATCGAACTCTGACCCATGTCAGCCCCGGCTTTCCGTATGCCATAGGATTTCCAATGGCACGTCCTAACGGGGTGGCCAACAGCGCATCCGAAGTGCGCGCTACAGACGCGTCCATCAGCCTGACGATGTGCACGCGACATGAAATTACCCCCTTTCACTGTAAATTACCAATTCATACTTATGGCACGCACATGCCTACCACAGGCGACGTTTAATATTTGTATAATTTCCAAAAATGCGCGAAGCGCTACAGATCCTACACATTGCAGGAACTAGCTATCGCGAGTGGTTTTTCTGTGCAAGCTTGGTGGCCTTAGACTCGGCTGCCATACACATCCTGGGGCGCGACACCAGCCTGTCCCTTGCGGATGTTGGCCTGGGCCCATCTATAACGAAAAGGTTATAACAGAGCTGCGCGAATTCTGATGCCGTACTTACTTCTTGATCCTGATGGACTCGATGGCAATGAAGCCAGTGGTGTCAGTGGGCTCGAATCCGCCAAGCTCGTCCATGGAGGATTGCTGTTCGTCGTACAGTCCCTGCGACAGCGAGTTAGGTACATTATGGTTCCCACATAGCAAGGCTGCTCACCTCAGCGCTCTCGCGGCCTTCGACCACGACGTTGCCCTTGTAGAGCTTGAGCCTGACCAAGCCGTTGACGGTGCGCTGGCTGGTGGGGATGGAGCTCGTGATGAACTCGCGCTCGGGCGTGAAGAAATGTCCGTTGTACAGGATGCGGCTGAATTCGATCGTCGTGAACTGGTCGCGCAGCGCACGGACATTGCGGTCGAGCGTGAGGCCCTCGAGGTCGATGTGCGCGGTGCGCAGGATCGTCGCTCCGGGCGTCTCGTAGCAGCCGCGCGACTTGACGCCAATGAAGCGGTTCTCGACGATGTCGATGCGGCCAATGCCGTGCTTGCGGCCGAGCGCGTTCAGCGCGTTGAAGATGTCGACGCCGTCGGTGTACGTCTTCTCGCCCGCGGTGACCTTGACGGGAAGGCCGGCCTTGAACTCGATGGTGATGCGCTCGGGGGTGGTGGGCGCGTCCTCGGGTGCGGTGGTCAGCTTCCACATGTCTGTGGGCGGGGTGGTGTTGGGGTCCTCGAGGATGCCGGCCTCGTAGGAGATGTGGAACATGTTCTCATCGGTCGACCAGGGCTTAGCGGCGGTTTGGAAGACCGGGATGCCGCTTTTTTCGGCGTAGGTGAGGAGCGCCTGGCGGCCGGGGAAGCGGTTGTAGAATTCTTGATGCCAGCGTCAATTTTATGCTTCATCTCACGGAATCTGACAGCGTACCAGGGAGACGCCATGGGGCGATGACTTTGATGTCGGGCTTGAGTCCGTAGAACGCGAGCTCGAAGCGGACTTGATCGTTTCCTTTGCCAGTGCATCCGTGGGAGACGTAGCTGCAAATGTCACCAGGTTAACAGGAGACTTAATTGGTCCCAGACACATTGGGACATTTCTTCGTGCGGTTCGAAGCGTCGTCCCAGCGCGGCGGGAATTATACAGAAAATGACTCACTCGCAACCTTCGCGGTCGGCGACAGCAATCATACCACGAGCAATGACGGGGCGAGCGAGGGAAGTTCCAAGGAGATAGACATTCTACGGGGTGATGAATATATATTCGGCGGACACTGTCGAAAGTAGTGCAGACCTCGTAAATACAGTTGGCCTGAACGGCTGGGTAGATGAGCTCAGTCACGAATTCGCGCTTCAGATCCTATAGAGAATGTTGTCAATTGACTAGCTGGTAAGTCGCGCACCACAATCTCATACCTCCAGGAAAAATTTCTTGGCGCCAACTTTGAGCGCTTTTTTCTCCGCAGCAGCGAAGTCCTGCGCCGGGAAGGTTCCCATGAGCATTCTCGCGCAGAAACCAATAGATCTTTCACACCTCTTCTTGGCCGACATCAGCCATGAAGGCATAGACCTCGTAGCCCTGCTCGATCAGCCATGCGAGGATGCATGAGGTATCTGCGCGATCGGGTCAGAAACACGCGAATCAGAGATCGCGATGGGGCGCACCGAGGCCTCCAGAGTAGGCGAGCAGAACGCGACCGGAGTTTGCTGGCATTTTGGATTTTGGATAGGGTGGATGTGGGGGGAAGCAAGTTCGGATGTAAATTTCTGAAAGCGCGAATCATTTATGTATCGACTCACTTCGGCCGTGCTAACAATCGGACTCTTGTTATCTTATCTGACACGCGCGATAGCAGATGTAGTGATGACGACAATCCAACAGCAGTTGTGCTGGGCCCTTCTTCCTTACCGTGACCTTCATCGTCTTGGATCCTGCCTCCTGGGTGCTTGTTTCTACTGGTTGAGGTTAAGTATGTCGCAACATTGTCGGCTGTGGCAGGTATCTGACTTGAGTAGTTCCCCAGGTACCCCGCATTGGTCAAACGAAAGCATTACTTCCGAATTCACACTGAAACCATGTCCGATCCTGGGCACTCTCACCGTAACGGGTCGAAAGAGTCTAGTGCACCAGGTACGAAGAGGTCTATGGGTGAGAATGTTCGTACACGAGGGAATCCACTCCTCCAACCCGCCAATGCAAGGCTACCTGTCGCCCCTGGAGGGATCTCCACAAATAGGCCACGTAGTTCAGCTGCTTTACCTGCTGAATCATTGGTAGAGAGCCTGGGACCCATGAAGTCTAGCCCGGTGGACGCATCTGCGAGCTCCTTTCGTGACCGGTCTGTTTCAAAAGCAAAAACGACATGGTCGTCATCGCCGCAATCATCGAGCGCAGACAGGAAGAGTGGTCATTCTGCAGCATCTATCCCGCCTGCTCCCCGGATCACGCGCATATCAGTACTCGGATCCCAGCCACAGGTGCATCTTACTTCAACATCAGAAGCTGCACCCCCTTGTCACCCTCCTCCCCGTATGAAATCGAAGGTCACTGTCTCGAAGCCTCCTCATCGGCAGCTTCAGCCAAATCACAATACCGCGTCCGAAATTTTGCATAACAAAGATGATGGCCGGTGTTCCATGCCTCCTCAGCGTGTCCACACTGGGCCGTTGGCCGCTTCTGAATTCGATAGACTGAAGAAAGAGGTCCAAACGCTGAGAGAGGCTCTGCACGAGTCTAAAAAGACCGCTAGACGATACCACAAGGTTTGTCTCTCGCAACGATTTCGGTGCTTTGTTAGAAGGGCATAATTGATATACTTGTTCACAGAAACTTGAAGATAACGAAACAAAACTTAATGCAGCTCTGGCAGTGAGTTTCCGTAAGCGAAATAAATGTCGTATTGACTGGAGGGGGTGCTAGACCGTCGCCGAAAAGGATTCGGAGTTATCGGCTACCAAAGCAAAACAAAGAGAGATTCAAGAGGTATGCTGCCTTCCAGGATGATTCTTATGCTCGCTGTTCACAGTGACGTTTTTCTAAATGCGCTCCATCTCAGACGTTGTCTACAATCGAGGCATCTGTCCAATGCCAAATTTGCATAGACCTGCCCAACAAGCCATACGCGTGAGCACTTTGGGTGAGCACTAGCGGCGTCCCTAACGTTGCCTCATAAGATTGGCGCCGTGCGGCCATGTCCTCTGTCTACCGTGTTTGCAAGAGTGGTTCCGTCAGGCGCCTTCTGCGTTCGATGACGACGAAGATGACGAGGAAGACCCAGATGATATTTTAATGCGCACAAAAACGTGCCCGGCATGTCGAGCAACGGTCAAACACCGACCTGTCCCCGTGTTCATGGTCAAGGCAGTCAGTGCAGCGCTCAAGCATGCAAATCCTGATGCTTCTGGATTACGCCAAGGAGATCAAGGGAGCGGACCTATTGTTGATCCAGCGGAGGATCCTTGGGAAGGGATTTTCCCGTCCAGCGACGAAGATGACGGTAGTGAAGGCTCTTATGGAACTGGAGATGAAGATAGCGACGAAGATATACATGGCTGGTTTGCTATGTGCGTATTTGATAATCTTATTTTTTTGAAAATAACTTCAACCTGTATCAAAAGGCATGGGATGATTGATGAAAGCGACGAGGAACCTGGCGATGAGGATATGAGCGTCGATGAGGAAGAGGGAGGAGGGGACAGCTCCAGTGAGGAAGAGTGGGCTCAGCCCGTCTTTGCTGTACCCTCGAGGTGGGCCCATCCTAACCCTACCCATCCTTCGTATTATATACCTTGATGATGATTAGCTGACCCAATCAGCATTCTTTGAAGACACTAATAGCTGGAAGGTGCCTTATATGGTTCTTCTAAAAACGCTTCAGAGACCTACAATCTGTTGTCGTCCAGACTGAATGTACCGTTATGTATAATACGCAAAATATTTGATAGTGTCAGATTTTGGTCAGACCCGATGGAATTTCGGCTATGTTATATGAGCATCGGACTCTTTAGTCGGTTTTAAACACGCGTGTTTACTTGAGGTCAATGCGAAACGCAAGGCCTTCCAGGTGACGCGCACTCTCCGGTCACTGCNNCGCCCGACGGGCCAGTCTAGTTGGTCTCACATCTCTTGCTTCACGCCGTCACACAGAAGGCCTCTGAAAACAAATTTCGTTATCACTTGTTACATCGCCTCACTCAATTTAATTCTAAATGCATCATGGCGAAGAAACCACCATCCAAGGCAACGAAAGACAGTCCCCAGCTGCACCTGCTGAGGGGTCAGTCAGCCCCGATGGGAGTCGACCCAGGTCTCAGTCTCCTGGAGAGACTGGGGAATCATCCCCTCGAATCACAAACTCTGCTCTCGAGGTTGAGCAACTCGAAGTCACCCGAAAGCTCGAAAGAATTGTCGTCGACTTCCGCGGGAAAAGATTCGGTCAAACGGAAGCTTTCTCTCGAATTGTGCAGCTCCTCGACACCAGAAAGGAACTCACCGCCGCGCAAAAAGATCAAATCATTCGCACCTATAGCGCCGAAATCACCTCAGCGCAGGGCGAGTTTGATAAGTCGAATGAACAAGCGGGGGGTGCCGCTGGTCCATCGAATCGCGAACGTCGCGATGAAGTCAGACGGGGAAAGCGACGTCAGCGAGACGAACATTCGCTCGAACGCGATGATGTCACCGAATCCCGAAATAGCTTGGCCATTCCCGCGACTGACAAGTCCGGGAAACAACACGAGAACGTCTCACGCATCGACGAACACGACTCTGGAGACGACTCCGACACTTCTCGATCGCATAGGCGCGCCTCCAAACGACCTCGCCTTACCATCTCAGATATGCCTTGGTCCACCAGGTCCCGAGACCACTTCGAGCCGTCACCGGAGCCAGAACTTAATCCAAAATGTGCAGAAACCTGCCGATTACTTGCCCTCTACGCGCGTGACCCTCACGAAGCGAAAATCCTGCTCAAGACAAATGGAAAGGGGAAACCCGCCGGATTCCCCACCTCCCAATGGAAGCGCATCTTCGACGGAGAGCCTGTCGACCTCGACGTCGTCCTCTCTTCTATCAACCGCGTTACATTTGATGAAGAGAGAGCGGCTAGCTTTGGAGGCAAAGAACTCAGCTTTACAATCCCTGAGTCAAAGCGCCGCGTTCGCACACACGCCGAATGGCTTGCTGCTTGGGACCGTACCATCGCTGCCACCGCTTTCCTTTTCCCCCACCGTCGCCGCGAACTGTGGAAACACCGCGAAAACATCGATGAAGAATTCCTGGCCAAGCCCGACCTCTCCACACATCACCAGGTCATTCAATACGACCGAGCGGTGCGAATCCTCGTTGGAGCGGGTGAAGAACGACTCCTCACAGACATCGATTCTTTCCGCGGGCTCTACAATGCAGTCATCGTCAACACAATCCGCTCAGGCACCGGGCGCTCCCAGCCATCTGCGCCAAGAGCGTCCGGAAGCAAAATCGAAGTGTGCCGAAACCACAATAGCGCCCGCGGATGCAAATATCCCGACGGGGATTGTCGATTCAGGCACGTATGCAGTGGATGCAGAAAGTCGGGGCACACCAGGAAAGACTGTGATGCAAATGCGGAATGAGCGTTTCGGATTCCACCCAAAATACCTTCGTCATAATCTCTGGTCCATTGATTCTTTTTCTCACCTGTCACCTACCACTGCTGCTTGGTCCGAAACTGCCCCTCCGCTTCCACGTCCCTCTTCTGCAGATCTCAATAATCCCATAGCCCAAGCCACTATCTCTGCGCACCCTGAACTCTTTGCTATTGTCACCCCGATCAACGTTGACCGCCTCGAAGCACTCCTAATCGACCACCCAAATCAACCCTTCGTAAAATCGGTCTGTATGGGATTACGCGAAGGATTTTGGCCCTGGGCCAATACCAGACTGGAAGGGTACCCTGACACCCACGATGCTTCCAGACCGACACCGAAGGAGCCGGACAAAGCTGAATTTCTGCGCTCTCAGAGAGATATTGAAATTTCCAAAAATCGATTCTCCTGCGCGTTTGGCACTGAACTGCTCCCCGGAATGCATTCTGCACCGATCCACGCCGTCCCAAAATCAGATGGCGCGGGCCTCCGCATGGTAACCGACCACAGTGCTGGTGAATTTTCTCTCAACAGCATGGTTGACCACAACTGTGTCACCGGTTACCCCCTTGACAACATGAAGCACGTTGGCGAATTCCTGCTTCACGCTCGTGCCTCGCTGCCACCCGACACCGAGCTCGTCATGTGGAAATCCGACATTGCCGAGGCGTACCGCCTGTGCCCCATGCACCCCTTGTGGCAAATACGCCAAGTCAACACAATTGATGGGATGCGCCACGTTGACAGGAACAACGCGTTCGGAAACTCAGCTTCTGGTGCGATATTCATTGCGGTCAATAGCCTAGTGGCTTGGATCGCAAAGAATGTTCTTGCATTCGAGTACCTGGGGACATATGTTGATGACTCGTTTGGCGTTGACAAAGTGGGCGATGTCGAACTCTACCTGCCATACAACACTTTCTTGCCCAAACACCAAAAGCGACTCCTCACCTTATGGGATGAGCTTGGAATACCCCACAAACAGAGGAAGCAACTCCATGGCTCCCCCCTCACCATCATAGGCATTGACGTCGACCCCAATAAGATGACTTTGTCACTGCCACCCACTGCAAAACAACGCCTTGTCGAGGAATTAGAGCTGTGGTCATCGGAGCCTCCGAAGAAAGTAGGGGGGGTCTTCCCGCCGGGGACAACTCTGCACGTACATTTCAAATTGAAGCGTTGGTTGCAGTTGCAGGGCTGGCTCAACTGGGCTTTCAATGTCTTTTTGCTCCTCAAACCCTGCCTAAATCTTCTTTACGTGAAGACCGCTGGCAAATACATTGCGGACAAACGGGTGTACACAAACACCGCAATCCGCGCCGACCTCCGCTGGGCACTAAATCACATTCACAGAGGGACCGGGGTCGACTTGCTCAATGCGCGGCAGTGGAACGCCGGCGACGCTGACATTGTGCTGTATTGCGATGCCTCATTGTCTGGCCTAGGTTTCTGGATTGAAAAGGAGAACATTGGGCTGTTTGCGACGATTCCTGCTTACTCAACAGACGTAATCGAAACCGACAAGATCATTTTCCATTACGAGGCGCTTTGCCTCATATCAGCCCTTGCCCATGTCCATCTATCCGCCTCCGACAAATCGCGGATTCTAATTTATACCGACAACTCAAACGTCTTTGACGTGTTCAACTCATTCCATGCCAACCCCGATTTCAACGAGATGCTGAAATGTGCAGCTGACATTTTGATCGACGGCGACCACTCTCTTCGCGTCATCCACATCCCGGGGGCTGACAACATCGTAGCTGACGCACTGTCCCGAGGCGACTTTAATAGAGCAATTGCTACCTCACCTGGTTTGACCATCCGCACATTTCAGCCTCTTGTGTTCGCCTCAACGCGCACACTATAATGTTCCCGGGCCCCACAATCCCAAATAGGCAACCTCATCGCGACCCCTGGACACGCGAGCGCCTGTTACATGAACGCGCCGTCGCAATGGGAAATGCCATTGACTCCACATCCCGCTACACATACGGCTCCGCACTCAATTCTTATCTTACATTTGTCCGAATCCATAATATGCCCATTGATCCCACCGAAGAAACACTGTCCTTTTTCGTCGTCTTCACCTCCCATTTCATCAATCCCCGCTCCGTCGCCTCTTATCTCTCGGGTATTTGCAACCAACTCGAACCTTGGTTTCCAAACGTTCGCACTGCCCGTCGTTCAATGATGGTCACCCGCACCATGGAAGGCTGTCTCAGACTGAAAGGGGTCGCTGTCACTCGCAAACGCCCGCTCACCCTGGACGACCTCCAAGTGGTTATCAATCACTATTCCGTGAACCCATCCCATGACGACCTACTGTTTATAGCTATGCTCTTGACTGGTTTCTTTGCGTTACTCCGCCTTGGCGAATTATCATTCCCTGACAATCCTCGGCTCCGAAATTGGCGCAAGATCTCACGAAGATCGACTGTGTCTGTCAACGGATTACAGTATTCCTTCCACCTCCCATCACATAAAGCCGACCGCTTTTTCGAAGGCAGTCTAATCATTGTGCGAAAGTCCCAATACCGCCACGACCCCTTGCATCATTTTATGTCCTACCTGGCCTCGCGCGACAACCTTTTCCCATTTGCCTCTCCCCTATGGCTCACTTCATCGGCATTGGTACCAACGAGAAGCTTTTTTATGAGACGGATGCGCCGTTTCTTTCCCAACGATATCGCTGGTCAATCAAAGCGAGCTGGTGGGGCTACTTCCCTCGCTGAACACGGTGTCCCTCCACCTTTGATTCAAGCAATGGGTCGATGGGCTTCACAAACCTTCCACATTTACGTGCGCAAACACCCAGTTCTCCTACATTCCCTTCTCTTTGGCACGGACCACAACTAGACACATCCCCAACCATTTTTATTTACTACACGGACTTTCTTTCAAAAACATTACAATCTAGCCCTACCTACGATGAATGAAATCCAGCTGGGGTTGACTGGCTCTACTAGGCCGTTGACCCCACTTTCTGCCTACGAACA